>BLSH010368381.1:166150-218993 GCA_018402905.1 Glandirana rugosa | reverse complement strand
CAGATATTGCACTGGGGGGGGGGGCAGGTATTGCATGGGGGGGGAGCAGGTATTTCACTCAGGTGAGGGGGGAGAGAGAGAGAGCAGGTATTGCACACAGGTGGGGGGGGAGCAGGTAGCAGGTATTGCACTCGGGGAGGAGCAGGTATTGCATGGGGGGGGCAGGTATTGTACTCAGGAGAGGGGGGGGGAGCAGGTATTGCACACAGGTGGGGGGAGCAGGTATTGCACTGGGGGGGCACAGGTATTGCACTCAGGTGAGGGGTGGAGAGAGAACAGGTATTGCACACAAGTGGGAGGGAGGGAGAGCAGGTATTGCAGTGGGTGGAGTCTATAAGGGATTGGGCTTACGAGAAGTAGGAGGGATCAAAAAGGAAAGGTGGGGTCTGGTGCCCAGCCATCTTAAAACGTCACCAGCCGCCACTGCCTGGCTGATGCCCCTGGAAGCTGGAAATCATTATAATAGATATCGTTACTCCAGGGCCCTCCACTTGCTTCTGGGATTTGTTCTGAGCTGTCAGCCTGATACATTGTCAACACAGGAGGTCGGCTGCTCAGCACGGGTGCCAGTTGGAGAATACTTTGTATTTTCTGAATGGATGCAAAGTGTTCACTGATTGGATGAGGTGAAGTCACCGCCCGACATCTCTGCCTCATCCAATCAGAGAATGCGTTCATTCAGAATATGCAAAGCATTCTCTGATGCCCAAGCTGAGCAGCCAACTGTTCAGTAAGTCACTCTGCAGGAGACCAGGAAGCAAGTGGAGATCACTGGGGCAGCTATGTCTACTTCAGTGATATCTAGCTTCCAGGAGCATAGGCCAGGTACAATATATACATTAGTCCAAGCTACATATGTCTAATATATGAACTCCTGCAATTCTTCTTTAAAGCCCATCTCGGGGCAAAAAAAAAAAAGTTCGAATTGCATGGGTCAACTGCTTGTATTGTCTAGGGGTGAGAAGAAAGCTTAAACTCGCCCCATCCTTCGTTCCTGGTCTATGGAGCCTGTTCTGGTCTTGATGACGTCAGGAACACTCCACAACGCAAGACCACCGGAGTGCAGGTGTGCTGGACTGGTCTTGTGCTGGGACGATATCCTTTCTTCTCTCCCCTGGACAAAAACGAGCAGTTAACCCACTCAGTGGGGTACAGCCTCACTGCATGGGAATATTTTTTTTTATTCTTTTACCCGGAGATGGGCTTAACTGCGTTTACCATCAGATATACAGCTATTGCCAGTTGCAGATTTACTCTTAGGGCCCATTCACACTTGTGCATTGTGACAACACATGCTAAAATCACGTGTGTTAATGTACTTGACCACAACACATAGCAACAAACCATTGCAAGGCATTATACAGTAGAGCACACCACTACACACATGCATGTCTTTTATCTCTTGTGGTGCGTTGGCAGCCGATCCATAAGGAATGATTGCCTTAATGCAATGCACAGTAACGCTTGGCATAATGCGTGTTAGCACGGCGGATTGCTTTAGTGTGAATGGGCCCTCAACAATGTCAGGACTGTGGTCACTCTGAGTTACCCAAACTGTTCCTACATCATGTAAAAACCTACTGGGCCAAACGACTTTGTGAGACATTCAGTTGATGCTTCCACATCTGACTTCTGCTTATGTCTGTGGCCAGCTATAGGGCTGGGAGTTCGGAAATGGCACCCCTTTATATAGTCAGCATTTCCTTTCTCTTGGTATTTTTAAATTGCACCAGAAAGTCCTGAGTTCCGTGAAAGATGAGTAATGTATGTAAATGGATGGAAAACGCCTAGAAGAAATCTCTTGCTCAGGAGCTGTCAGACAAAACAAGCCCTGGGGGTATTATCTCTCCCAGATGGATAAGAGAGACCCCTATAAACATGACAAGAGAGTGCTCACTACTGCTTGTATGCTGGAAAAGTAGAGTTTTAGGATCATCATTGTAAACAGCCATAAATTCCTTCACGATTCATTAACCAAAAACAATCAGCGCTGTTTTATTAGCCTGCTAAGGTTATTGAACCTTAATGACGTTCCCTTGGAGGCAGCTGAATCTCATAGCCTGCTCAGTAGTAAATATCCCAAATAGCTAATTTGATTATTACAACCCATATTATGCCAAATAAATGTATCTTTTTAAAGGTAAATAACTACACAAAAGGGTTTTGAGCATCTTGGTTCACAATTTTCTGCTGCATTTGCTACCATGGAGAGGCAACGTAAAGCAGTAAGCTCAATCATTGCTCTAATACAACCTTTTCAACACTGAGGAACCCTTGAAATAATTCTCCGGTCTCGGGGAACTCCTGCTAAAAATTAAAAATCTACAACTCATGATACATTAGTGTGATGGTCAGTGGGAAGAATGCTCCTTACACTTGTGATCATTGGGAAGAATTACCCCCTTACAGATAGCTAAAAAGATCAATGATGTCATTGGGAATTTATCTGAGAGGTGGGAATTGACCATTGCTCAAGGAACCCCTAGCAGCCTCTGGAGGAACCCTGGTTTAGAAACCCTGATCTAATAGGTCAGTGTTTGTTACTGGGCCAGCTGGGTATACAGACTTTTGGTCATCTTTTCGTCTTCGGTAGATTATATTACCTGTTGTTTTATTATTCAGGTTTTATTAGGCTAATATTTCATTTGGATTGCTGGAAAACAATCCATTGCATCTTTGGTGCTGCAGACTGATTACCAAGGAAGGTCTGGGTGTGTTAAATAGAAGTGAACGTCAGACTTTGGTCTCCCAGAAAAGCAGGATAGTTGTAAAAGGGGAAAGTCCTGAAATCATTTTGACGTTTTTCCGTGTAATTAAGTCCAGTGTTTGACATTTGGAAATGTTTGTATGCATCTGCTGGCTGCACGGCACTGACAGAATTGCATGAAGTACAAATCCAAGAAATATTTATTGTGGTAACAGATTTTTTTGTTTTCCTGGTTCAGAATCAGCCTACAGAGGCAAGCTAAGGAACCATATATTGAGAGGTGTGGGGGCCTAATATAAAATAAGAAAGCAGGACAAAGCAACAGGTTCATTTCAAAGGCTCGCCCCTCGTTCCATACACTCTTACTCACTCTGCTCTTCATCTCCCCCATTGCTCCATTCAGCTTCCCAGAAAAAAAGAGAAATCCCTGATAGTTGTGGGTATGGCGACACTGATATGAGTAGTGGTTAATTGCTGGTTTGTCAAGGGGTCAGCGAAAAATTTTGGCCTTTTGTATGCCCCAGTCAAAAAACAATATATGAGGCTTCTTCTTTTCCATATCTTGTATGTATGGAGCCATATGAAAGTCAAGGAAAGATGAGTACAAGGCTTCAGTTAGAGGGCCAAACAAGGCCACATACCACCATGAATTGGCACAAAATCTCCAGCTGATAGCACAGGTGTTTATCAGCCATGGTCAGGAAGCCTGTACAAAGGCTGACAGGCACTATAAACGTTTCTGTTTTCAGGGCAGCTCATCTGTCTGCTTCACACCTATGCAGTTTGCTCTTGATCCACTTTTCTATGCAGTGCTTTTTGCAGTGTGTGTTGCATTTTTGCACACGTATTTTTGTTGCGTTCTTTATGCTTTTTTTTTCCAATTTGTTGAGCAGATTTAAAAAATGCAAAACTCGTCTAATGCACTACATGCTTTTCTGCGGCGTATACATTGAAGTGTATTGAACCAAAAAAGCAGCATTTTGCATTTAACCACTTACCGACTGTACTATAGCCGAATGACAGCTACAGCGCGGCCGACCAGTTCTGGGAGGGCATCATATGGCATCCTCCCGTGATCCCGCCCGCCGTGCTCTGTGATTGCCGGGTCCTACGGACACTGCTGATCACAGATTGAGGTAAAGAGCCAATCAACAGCTCTTTATCACATGATCAATTGTGTCCAATCACAGCTGATCACGATGTAAACAGAAGCCGGTTATCGTCATTCCTTTCCTCATGCTGACAGCGTGAGGAAGGGAGAAGGGAGCTGATAACTGGCATCTGTAAAAGGGACATGTACACTGATTATCAGTGCAGTTCCATCAGTGCCCACCAGTGCCTCCTCATCAGTGCCTATCAGTGCAGCCTCAGCGGTGCACATCAGTGAAGAAGAAAAATTACCTGTTTGCAAAATTTTACTCTAACTTTTTTGTTTATATAAAAAAAAAAAAAAAAAAACGGTGATTGAATACCACCAAAAGAAAGCTCTATTTTTGTGAAAAAAAAAAGATAAATATTTTGTTTTGGTAAAGCGTTGCATGACAGCGCAATTCAACGTGTGACAGTGCTGAAAGCTGAAAATTGGCCTGGGCAGTACGGGGGTAAAAGTGCCCAGTAGGCAAGTGGTTAAAGTCCCTGACCCTTTCCAAAAATGCAGCTGCTGAAAAGAGCATAGATGTAAATGTGTCCTATGGGAAACCATGTTTAAATAGACTGTACTGCACTTCTGTAAAAAGCACCAAAAAATGCATCGGTGTCAACAAGACCTAATTGCATGCAACCATGCAGTGTAAGTTTCTGTGTGAACAGCCGCTGTGCCTGTTAGCCTGTCATTGATTTGTACAATATTGTATTTGTATAGTGTGAGTACAAATTGGCTAAGCCCGTGTTTTATCAATTTTTTTCTCCTAAAAAAATTGGCAAGAAAATTCAATTGAAATAGGCTTTCAAGCATAGATGACACAAATTAGTGCTCTATTATCACATCATCAAATGTGTTTTTTGGTATCAACCCCATGAAGTCCCTGTACAGCAGAGCTTATGTTTGTGCTGCTGTGCTCAGTTGTGGATAAAAGGAGAGAGCAGGGGGTCAGAGAGAGGAGCTCATTTAGGGCCGGCCCTACCATGAGTCCCAGGGGGTCCATTGGACCCAGGCAGCACTTTGAGAGGGGCAGCAAATTGAACCAGGGCTACCTCTCCTTCTCTTTTATTTACCCAGCAAATTAACAACTAAGATTTTTTTTTCCAACTGTTTTGTTTGTCATGATAACTGCCCCTGTCCGCTCCGTCTGCCCCTATGATACCCTAGCCCGCCCCTATACTGCCCTAGCCTGCCTATATACTGCCCTAGCCTGCCTATATACTGCCCTAGCCTGCCTATATACTAACCCAGCCTCTCCTCATACTGCCTTAGCCTGTACTGCCCTAGCTCGCCCCTATACTACCCTAGCCTGCCCCTTGGAATTTAACATAATGGTATGTCATATAATTTTGCATATAGACAAGGTGGTGATGCATAAAAATCTGACTTCCTGATAAATGTAATTTTAGTTTTAATCATGATATGAAATAGTAGATGTGGGGGCCTTTTGGCGGGAGTGATTTATTTTTTTTGAGGGGGGTTGGGGGCAGCATTTCATTCTTGGACCCAGGCAGCACAATGTCTTGGGCCAGCCCTGAGCTCATCAGTCTGCTCATTCACAGGTTGGGGATAGGGAAATGAACTGTAAGTGTTAATTGCAGCAGAGCAAAATCAGGTAGTCTTTCCTGCCAAAAAGGTCTGTATGTACTGTGTGGTAGAGCTGTGTAAATCTCAGAACTGGATGTACTGAAATTCTTTGGCAAGCAACACAAACCCTTGGTATGTGTTTATCTGTGTATTTAGGTATTGGCCTGGAGTTCAGTTTTAAGAGCCTTCTGATTAATTTACAGTATCTTTACTTTAGTTTTATGGTAACGTGTTTGGGCACAGAGGATTTAACGTGGCTGAAGCATTCTAGCCAGTAGATGACAAGTATGTGAGACTGTGGTTGGCTGTCACGGCAGGTCATGTGTTTGTTTTAGTGGGTAGGTTATATGATGCTGAGCGATTGTGATGTCGGTGGAGGAAGTCAGCCCTTGCATGATAGATATGACTTCTGAATTGACCTTTTATGATTCACAGCTTTGAAGATAGCGTCTATAATTTTCTCAATCAATATGCATGACAATGCACTTTCCATTAGATTGGGAAATAAGGAGATTGACAAAGTAATTAATGTCCGGTATTCATGAGGCTCCCTAGTAATGAGCTGCATTTACATGCATATTGGTTCACATTGCAGATTGGACGCCTCCAGTCTGTGTGCATTATGCAAGCCTATCATTAATTGACCTCTGAAATCGCCACATTTTTATGTAGCAAATGAGTATTTAAAATGTGTTTTAACTGCAATCTAGACCCGCACAGAGCAATGTTTGATGTGTGATTGGCTGTTTCCCAGCAGGTTGCAGGTGATCACATGCGTAGCTGTCAGAAAGGAAAAAAGAGGCAGAGATCTCAAAACAACAGGGGTTTTTCCTTGTGTCTCAGTGAGTTGATTGGCCGACATGGAGAAGGCACTCAGGGGAAGCTTTGATGAAAGGCGAGAGTGGAATCCATCAAGCTGCAAGCTGGGTTGAGAAGTTCCTCTGTGTATAACTCGTTCCTTAGCTCTTCCATGTGAGAGCGTGGTAAAATGTACTTTGCTTCTTAGTTGGGTCCCTAGGCTCTGTGGATGGAGATTCTTTTTGTATACATTGTAGGCAGACCTGTAGGGTGATGTCAGAACAGCCCAGATCACAGTATAATAAGATGGAAGGAAGGGGAGGGGAACAATCAAAATATATTCCCATTCACTTTCCTGTCCATCCTTGTGGTCATTGTTGACCCATTCTTTTATGTCCTTGTAACAAATAGGAGCAGTTCACCAAACTGGTGTAGGTTTAATTTAATGCAATGTTTTTTTAAATTTATTATAGACACTAAAATAGACCCGACAATTTCTGCAGGGCTTTTCATACTGTACCTTCACCTCAGTCCCTGATCTTAAGGAACTTACAGTCTAATGTTCCTTTCTCATACACACACTGAGGACAATTTATGAAGGAGCCAGTGAACCTATCCATGTATCTTTGGAGTGTGGGAGGAAACTGGAGTACCCAGAAAAAACCCATGCAATCACAGGGAATACATACAATCTCCATGCAGATAGTATCCTGACCAGGACTTGAACCAAGGACCTCAGTACTAAGACACTAAGCCGCTATTACTTTTGTATTTGTAAGAAAAATATGCAGATGAAATAAATATATGGGTTTAATGTGATAAGGAATTATTTCCTCCACCCTGTTCTGAGGGCCCCTTCACATCTGGGTGTTATAGTGTGCGCATGTTAAGGCTGACCATTTCGTTAGAAATAATTCTCAATGCATATTAGCACACAAGGTAGTGTAGTAGAATTATTACCCGCAGTGATTCACACCACAACACATAATGCATATACTTCTGTGTAGTATAGTGTAAGGCAGTGATGGCGAAACTTTGCACCCCAGATGTTTTGGAACTAAATTTCCCATGATGCTCAACTACACTGCAAAGTGCATGAGCAACATGGGAAATGTAGTTCCAAAACATCTGGGGTGCCAAGGTTTGCCATCACTGGTGTAAGACCTCAATCACACGAATGTAGACAATGGGGTTGGTTTACTAAAACTGGAGAGTGAAAAATCTGGTGCAACTCTGCACAGAAACTATTCAGATTCCAGGTTTTATTGTCAAAGATTAATTGAACAAGCTGAAGTTAGAAGCTGATTGGCTACCATGCACAGCTGCGCCAGATTTTGAGTGCTCCAGTTTTAGTACATCTCCCCATCGTCTGCGTTAGGGGCTGTGCACCCGCACAGATGTCAAATTGGGAGCAGCTGCTGTCTCCATACAGCCGTAGCATCCCAGTTGCCATGAATGGGACTATAACATGTATAGTATAGTGCAAAGCAAAGAGTAATTCCACTGCTAGGTAAAAAAAAAAGTCCACATTAAAAGTCCTCAATTAAACTCTATTGTTGTACTGATAGTAATAATAAACCACTGAATGGGGCTGCCTGCATGGGTATGCACAGAAGCTTGTGCAGGTAATGTCAATATTGCCATTGCACACATTCCTGTATATGGGCTCGTCAGTAGCGGGTGCTGCAGTGATCACCAGCTGGAAATTGAACTCGTCACAGATCAATGCAAATATTCGCCAGCACACCATGGATGATCAGATGTCGTCCAAAACTTTTATTTCAGAAAGATCACATTAAAGAGGACCAAATGCAATGTTTCAGAGCCATGCAGGACCCCTTTGTAAGGCATGTGATGATCACATCTGATGATCCATGATGTGCTGGCGAACATGTTCCTTGTGTGGGTAAACAAGGCCTTTGCACAGGTGTACTCTGTAGTTTGAAATACAATTAGTGCCACCAAGTGTACAAGCTCCTTACCGGATGAAAATTACCTCTATGTTATAGGAAGCCTGCAGCACGTGGTAATAAATGTCACAGCTTGCCTGGCAGATTCCATCAACATCCTTCCACAGGAAATCTTAAAATCTACCCAGGTCCAGCAATCAAAGTTTAGGAGACAAGCTTGAAAGCACCGCCTGAGCCAGGCTCCACCCAACATGTTTCGTGACAGAAAGACATCATCAGGGGACAAGATCTTTTGATTGTTTTTGGTACATTGTAGTACGCCCATGTGAACAAGGCCTTAGTACATACTGTTGGGTGTGTTGCCATTCAAAATGAATGACAACACACCACGATATGTATATATTGTGCATTACCGTGCATTGCAGAAACACGTGTTAGTACAAGCTCCATCCTTACACACTGGCCTTGCTTTTCTCTACTGCAGTTAAACAATATAGGAACACCTCCCTGTCCCAAGCCTGTAATTGGACAGTAAAATAGTGATGATCTCACTAATTCCCTTTTGTTGTCTCCTGTCCATGTCCGCACATATGCATTGAGTTCGATTGGCTCACAGCCCTCGCCCCCTCTCCCCTTCCTTATCCCAGTTTGATGTTTAGGGGATTAGTAGAGTTGCACTAAGGCAAGCCATAATAGGTTCTAATTTCAAACGATTCCCCCATCAACACAGACAGTTCTGACAGGGGAATCCCTCCCACTGAGACATTGTATTTTCCAGGTGTGGGAAGCCATCTCCATCAAGAGAAGACAATGATTTACGCTAGCGGCTGTAGCAGCCACTAGCGATAATCGCAAAGTAAATCCAGCAGGCTGGTTGTACCCAAGTTGATCGATCAGCTTGGGGTACATTCAGCCTGCCTAGACACATTTCAAATCTCGGCTGGCTCCTGCTAAACCGGCTGAGATTCGAACCGTCTATGGCCATCCTAAGCGTTCTAGAGGGCTTTGTCATCCATGCCTAGGGATGAAATGGTAGGGGGTAGCACCTGCTAAAAAAGACATCCCTCACAAGAAGCATAAAAACTTGCAAATGGGCTTAGAAATGATGATCTGCTGTAATTGTGACAGCCCGCTTTCACTTTCTCCTGTGCATGTGTACCTTGTAAAGTGAGTAGTAAATAAGGTTACCTATGTTCAGTTCAATCATGCAAATGAGAAATAATACTTCGTTTTTGTCTTCTTTTTGGTCTTTTTTTTTTTTTTTTTCCTTACCCATTGTTGGGTTTTCAAAAATGAAAATAGGTTCACCTTATTTAATAAGCTGAATGATCATACACATTGCAAAGATAACATCTATTCCTTTGGGAAAACATCCCCTTTGCAACAAGATAATAATGAAGAGCAACAATTACTAGCCAAGAATAGTTAATTTCCAAGTCCATAAATATTCTTGTCATTTATAGTTTGATTTTGTATTCTGGTTTGCTATCTAACCTTTGTACATCCTTTGTTTCTCTGACCATAAGCAATCTTTCATGCTGTGCAAGACGCACCACTTCTCACTGAGGGACGAGAGATTATGATGTTTGCCTAAGGAAGCCAAGCAAATTATTTATAAAATGCGTACATCACTTTGTTTGTTTTATTAGGATGGTCCAACAGACGCCTTCCCTCTGCCTGGCTTTGGCAGTGATGCTGGAGTTCACAGACCTTGGAAGTTGTTGTTCGTAATAATTAAAGCTGAGCAAATTGTTGATCTGTGCATTGCAAGAATAATGTTGACAGGTCGGCAGCCCTCGAGGAATGAGCGTGCTTGCCACTTTTCTGACGCCACATAATAAATTCATGTATTGCACATCTGTCCCAGGGCTGGGTGGATACAACAGCCATCTAACTGCAACCATGGCACAGCGATGATGGCATACCGTCACAAATAGCACCTAAGGTCAGACCAAAAAAAATGAGTGCTAGCAAATCTGCAGCCTGCTAGTTCATTTATAGGCTGGAAATCTTGGTGTGATGTTTACAGGGGCCAGAACCCAGAGCTGCAAGGCCAGAGTGCTACCCACTGAGCCACCATGCTGCTGATGAAGAGTATAAGCTTTCCACATGCTTCTTGATTGTTTATATTGGCAAATTCTAAAGGTCAGCTATAAAGAGGAGCACAGTACGCCTAGAGGAACTTTTTCCTCTACAAAGTCAAAAGTAATTTGGGCGTTTAAGTTCATGTATTGTGCCTGTTGAAATTTAGGGTATATTTTAGCTGAAATGTTGCAAACAATGCCATAAAAGAGACCCTGTCACCAGCTTAAATAATTGCAAATAAAAGCACAGAATAATCGGTGTCTGTATTTCCATATTTTTACTTGCAGTGTGTCTTTGAACTTGCTAGAAAATTTTACAACTCTGAGTCAATTCCCTAACACTGCCCCCTCTTCCTTTTCACCTTGCACGTCATAGCCCTCTCTGGGAGTGTCTAATTACTGTCTGTGCTGACCCAGCTCCTTCCCCTTGACTCCATTTAAAAGAGAAGTATGGGTTTGGGATTTTTTCCCTGATTTATACTTTCCTAGGTGGATGCAGCATCGGTCCCTCTGCATCTCTACACTGAGAACCGAGCGATCGAACACCACAGATCGCTCTGTTCTGAGTTCCCCAAGCAGAGAGCTGCTGACTGTCAATCAGCAGCTCTCTGCTCTGCCCTCTCCGCGCTCATAGGAGCGCTGAGCTGTGAAGGGGGAGGAATGCGCCTCGCTGAAAGGCTGAGCAGGGTGCTAGGCCAGGCACCTGCCGGATCCCGACTCCCATTGACGTGGTGACTGGACTAACTTGTGTGACATCAGCAGAGAGCGGACTTCAGCCCGATCTCTGCTGAAAACGGGTCACAGGAGTGCAAAATGAATTGCACTCCTGTGATCAATAGGAGAAGTATGGCCAAACAAGCTTTGGCTGGACTTCTTTAACCACTTCAGCGCCGGAAGGATTTCACGCTTTAGGACCAGAGCCCTTTTTGCGATTCGGCGCTGCGTTAACTGACAATTGCGCGGTCGTGCGACGTTGTACCCAAACAAAATTTGCGTCCTTTTTTTCCCCACAAATAGAGCTTTCTTTTGGTGGTATTTGATCGCTTCTCCGTCATTTCTGATCACCGCTATAAACAAAGGAAGAGCGACAATTTTGCAAAAAAACCCCCAAATTTCTTACTTTTTGCTAAAATACATACATATATATATATATATATATATATATATATATATATATATATATATATATATATAAAATATATTAAAAAAACATTTTTTTTCATCGGTTTTGGCCGATGTATATTCTTCCTCATATTTGTGATTAAAAAAAAAAATCGCAATCAGCGTTTGATTGGTTTGCGCAAAAGTGGCCGCGTTTACGGACGATGAGAATTCATTTCTGAGGTTTTTAATTTTTTTTTTTTAAATTTTTTACTGGAAATGGCGGTGATCTGCGATTTTTAGCGGTACTGCGATATTGCAGCAGACATGTCGGTCCATTTTGACACTTTTTTGGGACCATTGGCATTTATACAGCGATCGGTGCTATAAAAATGCACTGATTACTGTGTAAATGCCATTGGCAGTGAAGGGGTTAACCTGCAGGGGGCGCTCTAAGGGTTAACACTGTTCCCTGGGCGTGTTCTAACTGTATGTGGGCTGCCCTAGCAGGGGAAGGGAAGTGATCACAGCTTCCATATAGAGGAAGGCTGTGATCACAGCCCTTCCCCCTCTCACAGAACGGAGATCCGTGTTTACTTACACAGACCTCCGTTCTTTCACTGCGGGGGGGCATCGCGGGTAGCCGGCGGAGATCGAGTCCAACCTACCCGCTCCCTGCCCCCCCCCCCCCCGAACACAGTGAGCGCGCGGGCGCGCTCACAGTGCATGATATCGCAGCCGCTGTTGTATGACGGCGTTTTGCGATATCGAGCCATCTTGTCGCCGTCAACCTGCGGTTGACGGTCGGCAAGTGGTTAAAGCAGTATTAAAGGGTGACTCCACTTTCATGGGAAAAAAATAGCAAATAAAAAAATATAGCATATACAATTGCGACTCAAGTCATATTGTAATTGAATGGTATTAAAAATTACTTTTCTTTTTCAATCTGCAGCTGCTGTAATTTTCTGTAAATGCCATGCAATATGGCTACCTGGAGGTGTTCTGTACACAGAATGTGTACTGACCACTACCCAGAAACATCATTTCCTGCTTGTGTGATTGGCTCAGTGAGTTTCCCAGATGTCGGCACTAAGATACAAGTCAGATTTCAGGCATCCCCTGCAACAAAAATGTCATTTTTGGTAAGATACTCCCAATAGGAAATTGTGTCTAAAGGATGCAGACTCAGCAGTTTTCTCATTAGTGCTTTACAGCTGCAGCAGCTGGTTGATAATTATGAAACCACTCCCATTGCACAGGGGTACAGAGGAACAAACAGGAATTTCTGCAGAATAACAAAAGGTAGGAATCTGCAACAAAGGTTGTTATAATCCTTGCAATGTACATAGATCACCCAGAGGGGAATTTTTTCTCTCTCAAAAAAGTGGAGTTACGCTTTAAACCCAAAAATGTAATATATTGCAGCTTACCGATCATTTGATGTATTGACAATATTCGTTTTCTTTTCTTAGACTTTCATCCTCTGCTTTCACCGTGCAATCTGGCCATAAACACATCTCCTGTAGTAGAGTGCCTGCTAAGCAGGAACACGGATCTCTCTGTTCATACAGTAAATCAATCCCGCACACAGTGAGAAAGCACCTCCTAGGGACACACTTAACCCTTTGATCGCCCTTGGCGTTAACTCCTTCCCTGCCAGTGTCAGTACAGTAACAGTGCATATTTTTAGCACCGATTACTGTAGTAATGTCACTGGTTTCCAAAAAAGTGTCAGGTGTCCGATCTGATCTGTCCGCCCCAATGTTTCAGTCTCGCTTAAAATCACTGGTCGCCGCCATTGCTAGTGAAAAAATAAATAAATAAAAATGCCATAAATCTATCCCCTAGTTTGTAATTGCTCTAACTTTTGCGCAAACCAATCAATATATGCTTGTTGGAATAATTTTTTCACCAAAAATATGTACCAAAATACATATTGGCCTAAATTGATAAAGAAAATAGATTTTTTTTTTATTGGATATGTTTTATGGCAGAAAGTAAAAAATATTGTGTTTTTTTTTTTTTTTTTTTTAAATTGACGGTCTTTTCTTGTTTCTAGCGCAAAAAATAAAAACTGCAGAGGTGATCAAATACCACCAAAAGAAAGCTCTGTTTGTGGGGGGAAAAAAGGACCTCAATTTTATTTACGTACAGCGTCACACGACCGCTCAATTGTCAGTTAAAATAACGTTGCTGTATCGCAAAAAATGGCCTGGTCATTAAGGGGGTAAAACCTTCCAGGGCTGAAATGGTTAATTGGTGCAGCAATATTGCGAATTTCCAAAAGTGACTTTATTAAGAATTAAATGAATCTGCCTACACATGTTGGTAAGGCTATTGAAACTGGCAAGGAGGATTTTTGAATTGTGACGTTTTAAAGGGGCCATAATACCAAAAAAAAGTGTTGTGTTTTTGTTTTGCTTTGGCAGCAATAGAAGTGGCTTGGTAAAAAACAGGGCCACCTATCAAAGAGTGCAAAGCTGTACCGAGCTGATTTAGATGTTGGCTGAATTGCACTGTCCCACCAGATAAAGCGTTGATCTGAAATTGAGCCGCTGACCTTTGCTGTAGTGTGCAGGCGTATGAAAATGAATGGAAGGCCTATCTTCTTTCCAGTATAATAAAGAGAGTAATTCCGTTTTGCACAATTGATCTTCTTTAACCCTTTTTGCTTTTTGAGTGACTCTTTTTTGCTTATTTTACCTATGCACATTTGTTTTACATGAAAACACACTTAAAACCCCAAAATATTATATATTTTTTGAAAACTTGAGACCCTTTGGAATATCATGGTGGCAGCTGCAAATTTTTAATTTGCTATAGTTTGCTTTATATACAATATGCTATAGTTTATCCAATCTCCATTTTCGGTAGAAATGCACTAAATTTTAGTGCACATAAATACAATAAATTTTATTTTTTTTTCTCTACAGCTTCAGTGACCTAACTTACCTGTAATTATAGTGGTTGTAAACCCTCACATATACCCAGTGAAGTGATTGGCCTCAGGTGATACACAGATTAAACAAATCCTCCTACATACGTTGTGTCTGTTTATCTGCAGCCTTCTCTTCTCTGCATCTGTTCAAATTCCAGAATTTATAAAGCTTTTCTGAGCTGTCAAAAAAAGGGGTTGGGAGCTGATGTTACTCAGTAGACCTCAGTGAGGAGAACTCTGAGATGGAAGGGACACAGCCCCTTCACACAGGAACAGAGCTGAGGCTGTCAATCAGCTGGAGCTCCCTTCCCTGTCACCTTTTTTTTCTTGGTGTCAGGAAAAACTTGTCAAAAGTGATTTATGCTGATAGCAGAGGAATAAAGCCACAAACAGAAATTACACTGAGTGCTCTTGAGACAAGAACACACTACAGTATAGAAGGATGTGCTTTGTTCATATTTCATGTCTGAGGTTTATAACTATGTCCCACATCATTTAGGCTGCTGGATCCTGTGGAAGTCTGTGCACTTCTGCCTCTGTGGGACTAAATAAGTTCAGCTCTCTGAACTGAACTCCATAGAAGTGACCTGCCCCATCCTCAACCTTATCGCTTGAAAAAACCCTATGCATTGTGTTCACTACATGTAATACGTTCCTTTGGGGGAGAGAAACTTGTCATTCATTATACTCCCCATTCGTAGATAAATAAACACAGCTCAATGCAGCAGTACTTTGCATAGTGGGTCTATAGTATAAAACAAACAAAAAATCTTCTCATCCACTAACTAAACGTATGCTAGTTCCTAACAAGGCGCCGCCCCGTAAAGTGTTTCCCAAATAGCTCATGTACTTTTTTTAGGCTACATACACACAGGCATTATGAAAAACGACGCCAGGATAAAAGCCATGTTAAAAACACCGTTTTGCATTGGTGTCAATGCGAGTTTTTCCACGCTAGCTTTAAGCCGCCTTTCTCTGTCTCTGTTCAAAATCATTGGTTCCCTATGGTAGCCAATTGATTTGAATAGAAGTCGCACCAGAAGTCTGATCATGTTGATCCGACTTGCGGTGCAACTTGTGTGCTGAGGATCTTGAAGGGGTTCCCCGCAAAAGGTACCAGACCCTTGGTCTGGTATGGATTTTAAGGGGAACCCCCACACCAAAAGGAAATGGCATGGGTTCCCCTCCAAAATCCATACCAGACCCTTATCCAAGCACTCAGCCCGACAGGTCACAAAAGGGGGGGGTCAAGCGAGCGCCCCCCCCCCCCCACTGGACTATATCAGGCCGCATGCCCTCAACATGGGGGTGTGGGTGCTTTGGGGCAGGGGAGGGCCTTGTGCCCCTCACTCCAAAGCACTTTGTCCCCATGTTGATGAGGACAAGGGCCTCTTCCTAACAACCGGCCAGTGGTTGTCGGGGTCTGTGGGCGGGGGCTTATCGGAATCTGGAAGCCCCCTTTAACAGGGGGGCCCCCAGATACCGGCCCCCTCCCTATGTGTATGAGTGTGGGGTACCCATTCACCTAAAAAAAAAAAAAAAGTGTAACACCCCCCCCCCCATGTTGAGGGCATGGGGCCTGGTATGGTCCAGGAGGGTGTGCTCTGATAAGGGTCTGGTATGGATTTTTGGGGACCCCACGCCATATTTTGTTTTTTTTTGGCGTGGGGGTTCCCCTTAAAATCCATACCAGATTGAAGGGTCTGGTACCTCTTAGGGGGAACCCCAAGCAAATTTCTTTTTTTTTTTTCATTTTTGCGGGGGTTCCTCTTCAAGATCCTCAGCATACAAGTCGCACCACAATTCGGATCATCATGATCTGACTACTGGTGCGACTTCTATTCAAATTGATGGGCTCCCATAGGGAACCACTGATTTAGAATAGAGACAGAGAAATGCCTGACGGAGGCTTAATACTGTGTATACAACATTAAGCCGTGTTTTTGAGCTTTTACCAGCATCAGCGTCAAAACCGCTCTAGCGCTGGAGCCTCAGAACGCGCTGGTCCTTGGTTTTTTTTTTGTGCTTAAAAACCCCTATGCAACTTACAGCTCATAAACGTGTGTGTGTGTGTGTGTGTGTATGTGTATGTGTAAATATATGAGGCCATTGAATAACATGGAGATACGTTTTTAAGCTGCAAAAACGCAGCTATAAGAACATCCTTGTGTATGAGGCCTAAGTATTCTGTTCGCAGTCAGCCTTCTCACCCAGCAGCAGGCTTCCACAGCAGAGAGATAAAGAGAGCCTTTGAGCCCCACTCGGCTCACACATACAAAGCACTGTGGACTGCTGAGACCAACAATGAGATCTGGCTGACCAGATAAGCTGTTGACCTAGTATAGGGAGGCTTTATTCCACTCAAATTGAACTCCAGAACCCAGACCAGAACTTTGAATTTGAGAAAACCAGTTTGTTTTCTCCATCACAGACCCGAATTCTGGATCCCCTCACAATGTGTGGTTGAGAAACCTATGTGCCACGTGTACAATGCCCACAACCCTGCCAGGCACTCCCTCGCACATATTACACAGCAGTGTGAGAATAGAAGAAGTTGATGCTAGAATTGTTTCCCTGTGTATCATCCGGTGACAAAAAGCAGCTCTCGGTCTTATCACTTGTTCTCACTCGTTTTTCAGTGGGCCCTGCTTTTATCGTCAACCTCACCTTATAAAAAGTTCCTTATTTCTTTTTCTAGCTACACACCACTGCCAAAAAGGACATTAACCAGAGCTATAATTGCTGGTGCCAAAAAAGACGACATATAGTTTTTGTTTTATTTTCTTCCTTCTTGGAATTCCCTGGCGATAAGGCATTTAGGAAATGCATAGTGTGGTAGCATTTTAAAGGGGAACTTTTTTTTTGATTGTGGGTGAAAGCATAAGAACCTCTGCCTATTGCATCTCCTGGGAATTGGACATGTTCTCCTTTTGTATTTTGTGAGGCAAAACACAATGCTGGCCGATACTTTTAGAGCCTCTCCCACTTGGCATGATGGTGTATGATCTACTGCAGAGACCATTAACCACCAACACCATCTTTCAGGGGCTGCCCATCTCTTGCTATTGTAAGTGTACATAAGTGAAATTGGGGGTTTTTTTGGGGGAAAAAAGAAGAATCTTTATCCCATTGTGTTAGTTTAGTGAACAAAACTGAATGTTTTCAGGTTTTAATTTTACAATCCATTTTCTTTTTAATATTTTTTTATGGAGATATCAATTGGGCTTTATTTGGCAAGTTGAAAATTAAACCTATAAACATCTTAGGTCACCTTTATTACAGCTTGTCCATTGATTTGAATTACTTTTTACTGTTCAGAATTACACTAGGCTATGCATGTGAGCTTTTTGGTTTTAAGGCACTCTATCAGCAATGGCTGCTACCTGCTCCAAGGTTGGAGCCCCAGCTCTTTCATTCCTCATCCTTCCCAAACATCCATCAGTTTAATAAACGGAACCTATCAAACCCACCAGAACTTGGAATTGCACAGGGGTGGGGGGAGGAAGGTTCCATAATTTCAACTTTACAGCTTGAAGTTCAGATTTGCATATTAAGCGCGCTGGGTTAGAGGACTCCTGGGAACTCTACAAGATAAATGAAGGTATTTTCTGACATGTTTGGCGCTGATTTTTATTCTCTGAGCTGAGGTTTAGAAGTTGAAGTACAGGTACAATTTAAGTGCTGTGGAATAAAAATGTACCTTGTGCTAGTTTGTATGAGGTAGTATTGAGTAGTAAGCAAGCCTGGCATTGTGAAGTAGTTCCCTTTTTCCAAATAAACAAGTTGCATTTGTTTGTGGTGTTTGCAAAGACTTGCACAACGGAAATAACACAATGCTTACATACATATTCGCATTTGTTTCAAAAAATGTTTTTTAGGTTTCATGCACACAGGACAGCCAAAAAACGTCAGTAGCCTATCAGTGACTTTTATTGAGCGTTTTTGAACTTTTGTGAGCGTTTTTGCACTGGCGTTAGTGAGCGTTAATGTGCGTTTTTGAGCAGTGGCGTTTTTGAGCTGTAGACCACCGCTCTGATATTAGTAACTCCCATTACCTAAGTAAAACACATTTGTGCATGAAAACCAAAAAAAAAATGAATGAAATAAAAACGTCCAAAAACGTTAGTTGGCATTAGTGGGCGTTTGTGGGCGTCAGAGCATTTCTACAGCTGAAAAAAAAACGTCCAAAAAAACCCTCTGGTCTTGGGTTTTTTTTACAGCTCAAAAACGTCACTGCTAAAGTCCGTTGATAACAGCCTGTGTGTGCATGAACACATAGCATAACATGATGGAGGGTTTATTGACTGCAGAAAAAAACGTCTACAGCTGAAAACAGTCAAAAAACGTCCTGTGTGCATGAGGCCTTAATGTTATTTTATTTTCATCAAAGGCTTTCAGTAGCCGTTACAAATATCATTGCAAATACATAGCCATTGTGTATAGATAAAGCCCGTTTTCAATAGGGACGAAGGGAAGATAGGATGATGGGGCAGGGACAGGCATGTGGGAAGAATGGTGCCCTATCATTGCTGTCTGTGGGAGGAAAAGTACCCCATCATTGGTGTCTGCGGGAGGAAAAGTACCCCATCGGTGTGTGTGTGTGGGAGGCATGGTGACCCATCATTGGTGTCTGTGGGAGGAATAGTGCCCCATCATTGGTGTCTGTGGAAGGAATAGTGCACCATCATCGGTTTCTGTGGGAGTAACGGTGCCCCATCATTGGCGTCTGTGTAAGGAATGCTGCCCCATCATTGGTGTCTGGGGAGGAATGCTGCCCCATCATTGGTGTCTGCTGGAAGAATGGTGCCCCATCATTGTTGTCTGTGGGAGGAATGGTGCCCCATCACTGGTGTGTGTGGGAGGAATGGTGCCCCATCATTGGTGTGTGTGTGTGGGAGGAATGGTGCCCCATCATTGGCGTCTGTGGGAGGAATGGTGCCCCATCATTGGTGTCTGTGGGAGGAATGGTGCCCCATCATTGGTGTCTGGGAGGAATGGTGCCCCATCATTGATGTCTGTTGGTGTCTGTGGGAGGAATGGTGCCCTGAGGGCTGGATAAAGGCAAGCAAGGGGCAACATCAGGCCCACAGGCCATAGTTTGGAGACCACTGATGTTTGGAGTGGCTTGCCATATATAGGTAAATAAATATTTTTATAGATTTACATTATGCCATATAAGCAGTGATTTTATACTGTTTATCATCTGATGTCTGGTAAGCCTATGTCCATTAGGGTGATTGAATCACTGAAGCACACTGGTGGAGCAGTATATGGGTGTCATGTATGGAGTATGAGCACTCGTCTTCACATATGAGACTGTGATGCATTAATGAACGTTTTTTATGGGCTATATTTTTTGATATGCACATTTAACAATATTTTTTATATGATTTTGCATTATTTGCACAGATTCATTTTATATTTATTGAGTTAATGCGCATAGGAAAATACACTGTAGGTTTATGTGTATTCATTCATTGCGCTGCTGTGAATTGATTTGAACTCACCAGTTCTAGGTTTTCACCATTTTGTAGATAGAACATTAATTTCCACCTGGTACCTTCCAAAGAAGCATTTGAATTTTCTGTTCTCTGCCACTCTTGGTGAAGCCTGGCACCACTCTTTTGGCGACTTTGTAAAACACCAATTGTCTCCCAAGTTCAATGGTGACAATTGGCGCAATTTAAAATGCTTTAAAAATAAACAAAGATCATTAGCTATGTGACTTTTTCAAATCTCATTGGTCTCGTCTCAGCAGAAAATAGCTTATTTGAAAATAAGGAGCCTTATCCTGGTTTGTTAGCTTTGTGTATTGAGTCTTCTGGGTTTAGGTCTAGTTTTATAATCAATTGGGTGCTAATTGCTTGGTTGAAAATGTAACCTATGCACACCTTCAGTAGGCTTTATTAAAGCTTATTTGGTCCAAATAGAAAAACATTCTCTCATGAGTGTTGGCTAAATGAATACAGCTTGTTACAGACACCCGGCGTGTTAACTAATGTAATTGCAACAAATTAATTTCAAAGGTTGTGCGTGGATACAGTAATAAAGATGTGCAAGGAGAACACCACGTGTTATTGCTTTGGATTCATGAGTCTGAGTCCTTGTTCCTCATCATCAAGATATTTCATTAGTGTTTTCCTTTGGGGTTTCAGTGTTGGACTGTTAAATAGTCAGTGTGATTTTATATTTTCAGTGAATAGGTACTTTTTTTTTTTTCTTTCTTGTCTTGTGTTACTTTGTATTGCATGCTATTACTTGGAAAGCCACAGGACAGTCTAAGGTTTCAGTCCGGGATCTTGGCAGGAAAACTTGTAGCTCATTAAATAACCTTTTGACATTTCTCATTAGTTACATAGTGGTGTTGCTGCTTTTCTTTAAGGTGCACCTGCCATCAGCATTCCAGGGGCAGCCATTTTGTGGCTTCAAGAGAATTAAGTTTGCTTCCTAGAAATGAGTATAAAGACCAAAGCATAGGGTGCGTGCTGCAACATATTGTTCCACAAATAGTAGTCTCTGTAACGCAAATACGCTGCTATTTAGAATCAGTAAAGCTGGAGTTTCTAAACACCATTGCGCATGGCATGAGCATGGAGCGTGGATGGAGCTTAGTTTAAAGCAGAGTTCCACCTGGTTTTGAGAGGTACCTTTTTTCCGTGGCGCTGTCCCTCGGAAATTTGACTCCCCCCTCCTCCTTCCCCTGCCACTCGACCAGTTAGAAAGTGCAGCAGGATAGGCGCATGCGCAGTCAAGGGAAATCTCCCAAATGGGACACTGATGGCAAAAAAAACCTAACAGGCATTATAACACACCAGGAATTAGGTTTTGCCTTTAAGTTCTACTTTAACAATTGCTAACTCTGGGAGAATTTATGATATGCAATTTAGCTGGTCATTGACTGCTATTTTACGGGGACCTGTTAGTGTATAAATATAAAAGGTGTTGTTAAAGAAGAAGATCCAGGGATGTCTTATCTTTGTTCCAGGTCTTGGGGTGGGGTTTAGTGGCTAGATCAGGGTTTCTCAACCAAGGTTCCACCACAATTTACCATTGTGGATGCCAGGCACTTTTTCAGCCGGATTGTGAACGAACTTGGTTCCACTACCTCCGATACTGGTCCTGGTGCCCACTGCTCACTACTGTCACTGGTAAACACAGTAGCCTGACTTCTTGGTTTACCAGTGACAGCGCAGCTCTCCCAGTGGCTCCCGCAGAACCCTCACTGACCCTGCACCTAATCTCTGACCACATTGCCATAGCTTCACAGTGAGCACTATGTACAATGCACATGAGAAAAAACAATGAATCAACCCAGAAGTAGCTTGTTGATGTGATTTGGCTATCTCTGGTAGTGGAAGATTATGTTGAATATGCTACATAGTCATTTTCCAACAGGAGCATTAAGTGAGTAGTTTTAAAAAGACACATAAGCAGATTCTGACATATACACAGTGCATGGGTAGTTTTGCCCCTCCCACTTCCTCTTCATCATCATGTTAACCTGCTTGTTCTGTGGGTGGGTATTCTATCAAGTTTTGTGGTTACTTGCAGCATTTTCAGTAGCTTTTGGTGTAATTTCCTGTTTTTTTCACACAGCTCTTTCTGGCAGAACTAAGTAAGTGAAATTGAACTGTGTAGATGTAGAAATGGTATTATTAAGATTAATTATGTTTTGTCTGAAATTTTATTGTGAATTCATGAGAACATGGCAGGCTTAGCACAGGGGAAGGCAAATGCATAAAGGGGACATACATTCATCATGGCTTGTGCATTGCTGTAACCGTCCTGTGAGGTCAAGTCTAAGAAACAAACAAAATCAGTATTGGGAAGTTTGCAAAAAAAGTGTCCTTGACCATCTATATTGGGAGGAAAAAGTTTAATAAATGAAGATATCCTGAAGATAATAGAAAGCATAAGGTGCCATGCTGTACTTTTTTCTTTACTATATACATCCTGATAGCCCCTCCAGAATCCCTCAAATATCCCACCTTCCAGGAGCCTGTCATCCCACAATGCAGTGCCCAATTGGATGCATAGGGTCTTAATCTATACAAATGTTGAGATTCAGAAAAATGGTAGTAGGATGTGAAGAAGCTCGCTGTAACCGGAAGGGTATGGTCTGTTGAGCATACAGTCTACTGTTACTTTATGAAATTGAACAACACGGGGTGATACAACTCTTTCAGTTTCCTTACGATTCACCTACTTTAAATTATCGCAGAGGCTATTGGTTGTGGGTTTTTTTTTTTTTTTCTTTTACAGCCCAGCTTTATAAAATACGGGACATCCCTCAAGCCAGTGAAGTTGATAAAATTGCTCATAATTTGTGCTGTGTGGGAAAAGAATCTGAGGGCTGCTACTTTTGCATAAATTAGCCTTAGGGTGATTAATGCTAGACATTGACTGAGGAGAGAAATCCTGGATTTAAAAAGAGATGGTAATGACTGCACATAGCTACAGAAGTATAATCTTGGATTCCACAATCCATTTAAATGACATGCCTAACCACCTCAATACCAGAATGTTTTGCCCTCCTATGTTTCCAGGACTGTGATAGTTTGACTGACAATTACTTGTTCATGCAACATGGTACCCAGTGGCAGCTGGTGCTCAATATTTTGTGAGGGGGGGCACACAAACCTGCCCCCCTCACTGCACAACCCCCCCCCCCCCCAGGACAGGAGGAGACCTGACCTGGGAACGCGGTGATCAGTCCGGCCTTACCTTTTGGAGGCTGCTCCAGGCTCCCGGCCGAACAGGCATTGCTTCTCCTCCCGGCCAAACAGCAAACAGGAAGTGGGCCCTGAGACCCAATTGGCTGGGTCCCGAGACTCCCTGGCCAATTGGGTCTCGGGAACTGCTTCCTGATTGCCCGGGAGGAGAAGCAGGAAGACAATAGCGAATATTATTTCGCTAATGTCACACAGCTGGGTGGGCTCAGGGCGCAGTGCTCTGCGCCTCGAGCCCGCTCTTTTTTGAAGCCAGTTAGAGCCTCAGGCTCTACTCATGTGCTTTAAAAAAAAAAAACATTGAAATCCATGCGTCCGATGCCCTGCATGTTGAGTAGGGGTTAGGCACATGGATTAGGGGCGGCGCCCCTGCACCCCTTATGGAGTTTCCGTTACCGATGGTACCAGGATGAAACAACTGCCTTCGAAAATGCTTTTTTTTTTTTTTTAGAAAGTGGATGCTCCAAGGTGACTTTTTTTTTTTTTTTTTAAATGGACAAAGGGAGGGGCAGGTTCATGAGCAACAGGATCTCCCCTTGTATTTTCACAGAATACCTTGTATGTACCTATGAAGAGAATACATGGCTTTTTTTTCATAGTCTGAAAAAAAGACACAGGTCCATCTAGTTCAACCAATAAAGTCACATGGACACAAGTCTGTATACAGCAATTCAACCAGTTTTTGTGAATTGACAAGGGGGCAAGCAAGGGAGAGTGAAGAAGAGCCGTCTACTGTCACAGCTATTCAACCCTTCAGTACTGGAAGTATAATGCTCTGCGTAGGACATTTTACTGAACACAGGGTATAAAACATTCACGATATGCTTACATGTTTCAGCCCGACTGGGTCTTACTCATAAACCGAGACACAGAACTTCTACCTCTTTTATATACTGTGTGTGTGTGTATATATTTATTTCCTGGACTTCAGCTTTGTTGTTATTTACAAATGCAGGAGGGTGTCCTTTAAAATTCTTAAATGTTAGGCCCCAATCAAGTGTGTGTGCGTATATATATAATGTGTGTGTGTGTGTGTGTGTGTGTGTATATATAGATAATGTGTGTGTGTGTGTGTATATAGATAATGTGTGCGTGTGTGTGTGTGTGTGTGTGTACACGTTTGCAATTTTTTAAATATTTTATTCTATATTTTCATGTGACAACACTGAAGAAAATACTTTTTCTACAATGTAAAGCAGTGAGTGTACAGCTTGTATAACAGTGTAAATGTGCTGTCCCCTCAAAATAACTCAACACACAGCCATTAATGTCTAAGTGAAAATGTCCAAATTGGGACCAAAGTGTCAATATTTCGTGTGGCCACCATTATTTTCCAGCACTGCCTTAACCCTCTTGGGCATGGAGTTCACCAGAACATCTTCACAGGTTACCACTGGAGTCCTCTTCCACTCCTCCATGAAGGCATCACAGAGCTGGTTGATGTTAGAGACCTTGTGCTCCTCCACCTTCCGTTTGAGGATGCTCCACAGATGCTCAATAGGGTTTAGGTTTAGAGACCTACTTGGCCAGTTCATCACCTTTACCCTCAGCTTCTTTAGCAAGGCGGTGGTTATCTTGGTGGTTTGTCTGAGGTCGTTATCATGTTGGAATACTGCCCTGTGGCCCAGTCTCCGAAGGGAGGGGATCATGGTCTGCTTCAGCATGTCACAGTACATGTTGGCATTCAGGGTTCCCCCAATGAACTGTAGCTCCCCAGTGCCGGCAGCACTCATGCAGCCCCAGACCATGACACTCCCACCACCATGCTTGACTGTAGGCAAGACACACTTGTCTTTGTACTCCTCACCTTGTTGCCGCCACACACACTTGACACCATTTGAACCAAAAATGTTTATCTTGGTCTCATCAGACCACAGGACATGGTTCCAGTAATGAATGTCCTTAGTCTGCTTGTCTTGAGCAAACTGTTTGTGGGCTTTCTTGTGCGTCATCTTTAGAAGAGGCTTCCTTCTGGGATGACAGCCATGCAGACCAATTTGATGCAGTGTGCGGCGTATGGTCTGAGCACTGACAGGCTGACCCCCCCCCCCCCCACTACTTCAGCCTCCGCAGTAATGCTGGCAGTACTCATACATCTATTTCCCAAAGACAACCTCTGGATATGACGCTCAGCACGGGCACTCAACCTCTTTGGTCAACCATTGCGAGGCCTTTTCTGAGTGGAACTTGTCCTGTTAAACCGCTGTATGGTGTTGGCCACCGTGCTGCAGCTGCCAGCGTGCAACTGTTCTTTTTTTTCAGATCCTCAGAGAGTTATTTGCCATGATGTGCCATGTTGAACTTCCAGTGACCAGTAAGAGAGTGAGAGCGATAACACCAGATTTAACACACCTGCACCCCATTCACACCTGAGACCTTGTAACACTAATGAGTCACATGCCATTGGGGAGGGGAAAATGGCTAATTGGGCCCAATTTGGAGATTTTCACTTAGGGGTGTACTCACTTTTGTTGCCAGCGGTTTAGATATTAATGGCTGTGTGTTGAGTTATTTTGAGGGGACAGCAAATTAACAATGTTATACAAGTTGTACACTCACTGCTTTACATTGTAGCAAAGTGTCATTTCTTCAGTGTTGTCACATGAAAAGATAGAATAAAATATTTACACAAATGTGAGGGGTGTACTCACTATTGTGAGGTACTGTAAATATCATTATTATTAGTATTATTTTTTATTTTTCTACTTACTTTCCTTTTGCATGCACATCAAGTAGGTTTTTATGTGTGTTTCCGTGTTTTGCCATTTTTGTAACTTGTTGCCATGCAATGGAAGCACATGCAGTAATTTTATGTTCACATTTCACAGATTGTTTGATTTGTGCTGCTTGACCTAAACGTACGCCTCATACACACGGGCGTTATTAACGCTGTGTTTTTGAGCTGTTTTTACAGCTTAAGAATGCCACATATACGCATTGACGTTTTTGAGCTGTAAGTGGTGTCGGCGTTCTTAAGCTGTAAATCTAACGCAGGGCCTGTGCGTTCTGAAGCTGCAGCGTTAGAGCGTTTTTGATGCTAAGCCGGCAAAACTTGCATTAGCGCCGTAGCAACGTTAACCGGCATTTTTAGTGCCGGTGTTTTCTGTTTTAAAATGTTCAAAAATAGCAGAGGGATGTCTTATTAAACAAAACGCGACTTGGCGCTGGCGCTCAATAATAACGCCAATGCAAAATTATAATTTTTTTTTCCTCGTGTCAGTAACGATGTTAAAGCTTGTTTATATGAGGCCTATATGATAAGTGGTGATGTTTACTTCATGTCTTATCTGGACTGAAATCAGAAGAAATAGTGTCAGTCCTACTAAACTGCCTTTTTTGAACTAGAGCATCCCTCCCCCATTGCCTCATCTCCACAACATAGGGATGAAGTGCTTTGTAGTCTGCAATGAGAACTGGGGTTGCTGATTAGACTTCCTGACATCACCGCCCTGCTTCTCCCTCCTCTTCCAACCAGAGAACATTTTGCATCCATTCAGAAGATGGAAAGCATTCTCTGAACGGTGCCCGTGCTGAGCTGCTGACCTTGTTCACAATGCCAGCCTCTTTGCATGGGACCCCAAAGCAAGTGAAGATCATTGGAGTAGTGGTATGTACTTTAGTGTTATCTAGCTTCCAGGGTCATAGACCAGGTATGGTATATACATAGGTACATTGCTCCAAGCTGTAACTATTTAAAAATAGACCATGCCTGGAATTATGCTGTAAACCCCTAGGGCTATGTAGTATGAAAGAAGTGTGTGAATTACCAGTATGGCATGTAATGTACTGGTCATGTATGCATTCCTTTAGCTGGAGTTCTGCTTTATCGTTTAAGCAGACCTAGACTTAAGAAACTTTTTCCGTCAAGCTGCGTGAGACAAGTCAGTTGTGAATGATATAGCATTGACAGTAGGAATCCTGCAGCTGTTCTCTTTGGCCTGTTTATTATCCATTCCACAGGCAGCTGCCATATTAGTGGAGGCGCATGTGCTATCACTGGGCAGCTGATCTAGACCCAGACGCCATCAGTGTAGTTTAGAAGCAGGAGCGGGGGATAGACCTGTGATGATGTCAAAGTCCTGACAGGCATCTGTGGGGCTAGAATGATGAGCGCTCAGGTGCTAATAGTACATTTTCCTTAAACTGATTGATTTGCCAAATTAATCTGTGCTGCTTAACCTCTTGCCGCCCGCGCTATTGCCGAAAGATGGCTACAGTGCGAGCCTAAATTGCCGGGAGGGCGTCCAAGGACGTCCTCCCGTGCATGTGCTGCCTGCGCACCCAGCTCGCTCTGTGATCAACGAGTCTATGAGCCCCTTACCGGGTGATCAGCTGTCAGCCAATGACAGCTGATCACGTGATGTAAACGGCTGTCTTTTTTTTCTCACGCTGACGGTGTGAGGAGAAAAAAAAGCAGATTACTATCTGGAGTAAACGGGACATCAGTTCCGCACACTCCAGGTCCACTGCTGCTAAGCAGTGCCCACCATTATCACCTGCCAGTGCATATCAGCACTGCTAAGCAGTGCCCACAAGTGCCATCTACCAGTGCCACCTATCAGTACCTCCTATCAGTGCCCCATCAGCACCACCTATCAGTACAGCCTCGTCAGTACCCATCAGTGCCACCTATCAGTGTCTCCTTAGTGCCCATCAGTGCAGCTTTATCAGCGCACATCAATGAAGGAGAAAAATTACCTGTTTGCAAAATTGTATATCAAGCTATGCAAATTTTTTTTTCTTTAAAATTTTCGGCCTTTCTGTTTGTTTAGCAAAAAGTAAAAACCCAGCAGTGATTATATCCTACCAAAAGAAATCTCTATTTGTGTGAAAAAAAAGATAAATATTTCATATGGGTACAGCGTAGCATGACCGCGCAATTGTCATTCAGAGTGACAGCACTGAAAAATGGACTGGGAAGGAGGGGGGTTTAAGTGCCCAGTAAGCAAGTGGTTAATGTCTGTTAAATAGCCAGACTTTTTTTTTTTTTTTTAGATTTTAAGTATAGGTTCCCTTTAAGTCATTGAACATATAAAATATTGTAGGAGTGTTACAACAAGCACACCCTTGTAGTATGACCACGCTCTGACCACACCTTCTGAAGTCACTGTGAAGACTGTGTACTAAGCAAACACCTATGTGATCATACATTCAGCCTGCCCCGTGGACACATCTGGGCCAGTGTTTGACGCAGTATTCAGTTCCAACCTCGTACATGTATGCCAAACATCTGCTCTCCATAGCAATGTAATTAGCTGTGGCCAGGGCACGGTCACAGAGCAACCACTGAACAGTGAACGTGCCAGCTGGTAACCACAAACGCTGCAGAAGTCTATGTATCCTTCCAGCAGCGGGAACACATTGCGATCATTAAGGGGATAATTTAGTAATATAAATGTGGTGCCTTTTCCATAAAGACCATGTAGTTTCCTTCTTGCACTTTCTCGGTGCATGCTGTACATTGAAAATTGAAACCCAATTCTGGCAGAAGATATATTGCTAAATAAATACGACTTGAAGCCTTGGTTGCATATATTCAGTCCCTTGTTTGAGACGAGTAGTGACAATTATGGCAACATACCATGAGCCCTTGCTTTCGATCAGCAGTTGTCGCCTGTTGTTCTTCTGCTTTTTAAAAAAAAAAAAAAATATAGGACTGGGCAAATCCCAGGAGCCATGTAGACAGTACGCTGAAGAAAATATCAGTTGTTGGCACTGTTGACGTATGCAATAACAGGCGAAAGGATTGCTGGCTCCTACATTCTTTATGGATTTTCCCCTTCTGTTCTAAACTGATGAAATATGAAGAATTGATGTGGGATAGTGCATATCATAGCTATATGCAGTGATATAATAAGGGAAATCTGCAAACCAGGGCACAGGAACTGAGCAAAATTAGCATACTGAATTAATTCAGCAGCCCAGGGAAAAAATAAACTGGCCCCTGCTATCTCATACCAGTTGACATTTTTCAATCGTCGATTAACTTCAGGTTTGCCTAAAATATGTCAGGGAAAAAAATGATTCAGTACCTCTTTAGCGCATACACATTTCCCTATGTTTTATCCCATAAAAAAAAAAAAAATCTACAAATATCTTTGATTCTGCCAGAAATCCTCTTTGCCTGTATTGCATTGGAGAGTGGGAAGTGTTGTAGTATAAATCTGGTGCGAGCAGCCTAGGTTGCAACACTACCCCCCCCCCAGAGATGCAGCACAGTGTCATGTCCGCCAAGTGACAGTTAAGGGGGGAAAAAGCCTGAAAAAAGATAACAAATGCACCTACCACATCTAAGGGCTAGTAAACTGCAATATGTTACATTTTGTTATTGGGTTAAAATGCTCTTTAAATAGGATTAACATTGTCTTGCCCAACTCCAGGATATATGCCACCCCCCTCAAACTAAAGCTGGCCATAGTCTGCTCGAATCTCAGCCGGCTCAACAGGGATCGGCCGAGATTCATACCATGCATGGGCAGGCTGAATCTTCCCAAGTTGATTGATCTATCAATTGGGGTACAACCAGCCTATTGTATTTACATGTGATTATTGCTAGCGGCTGTTATAGCCATTAGCAATAATCACTGTGTTCTCCCGGCGGGGACGGGAGAACACAATGGGTCCACGGGAGGGATGCCCCCATTAACACTGACTGGTGTATGCAGGAAAGAAAATTGTTTTGTCTATGGCCGGCTTAACTATTGGTATGAAAAAGAAAACCTACCCAAGTTCTCATTTTCTCTTCCCAAAGCCAGGGTCCCATGCCAGCCCTTTTATCTCTTCTCCTGTTTATTTGCTGGGGTCCTTCTTCAGGTGTCACTACCTGTGTGATCTGAACACCTTCGATTTGTAGAGGCAGCCCAGTGGTGTGGTCTTCTCCCATAGGCTGGAGAACTCATGGGGGTGATGAGTGGATCAATGCCCAAAAAGATAATGAGCGGGGAAAAATGTCTGGTCCCCAGGGCAGGACATTAGCTTGGCTGATGGAGGAAACTATGACTGTGAGCCATTACACTGCAGGATGGTGTTAGAAGTGGTGTTTGGAATCAAGACTGAGGAGCTAGGTAATTGATGCACAGTGCACCATTTTATATATTAATTTTTGGGCCTTAAGTACTCTACTTGTTACATTTCACTTAATAATTAGCACAATGTATCTGGAGATGCTCTCTTAGAGTGATAAAGTCCAGTCATGCGTTGGAGGAGGGGAATTATGCAACCTTTAAAGAATGCATTTCCACATAATTGTTATATTTTATAGGGCTTTAAAGGTTGTGAAACCCTTGCATTACAAAAAATACCAGAGATGAAGATTAATGGAAAATGGCATAAAAGTCTTAAGTAATGGAATTTACTTTTGGCTATTATTTCCTGAGTTGTCATTAATGTTTCCTTAAACTTTTCCGATAGGCTTGGCGTTTATATTTAAGATATTTGAACTCCTAATTCTTTGCAGGCCTAATTGGAGAATAATTTAAAGCAGCCCAGAAATTTCCTGTTATTAACCTAAAATAGATAAAGTTTGATGTAAATCTGTAAATCATATGGGAAGTTCTCGGCAAACTATACATTTTCTATGAAGATAGTTTTACTTTATGTATTGTTGTCTTTGTGTCTATTACTTATTGTTCTGTTTCTGACCACTGTTGATCAATCTGCAAAGACAGCAGCGGGTAGAGTTGTCTTCATTATACCGCAAAAACTTGTGGAAGTCTGAAGCCTGAATATTTCAATATTTTCAGATGAAACGTGCATCCAGAAACAGTAGTTATCCCTGTTGATTATTACTTTGTGGTGTTTTCTTAATCCTTCTTTAAATAATTTTACTTTTTTAACATAAGCAATTGCCCTTTCACACTTTGCGAGTTGTCCTGCGATTTGCTACTGCAAAGTCCCATGACAAGTCGTTCCCTATTATTTCCAATGAGTACCGTTCATATCTGTACAACTTTCAAGTCGTGCCGACTTCAAAGTAGTCCCTGCATTACTTTGGTCCAACTTTGATGCAACTTGAGGTCCATAGACTTCATTGTTAAACCCTCAAAGTCTCATGCAAAACACACCTGAATAATATAGATGCGTTTTCTGTACTACTTCTGTACCACTTTGTAATATGTTTTCATTGAGCCAAAGTTGCAACAAAGTCGTACTGATCCCAAATCGCAGTAAAATCGGGTTGCATAAGTGTGAAGGGGCCTAAATTACTTACACATGGAACCCCATGGCATATATTTTTTTCAGTATTTATATAACACCATTGTATTATACAATGCTTTACTGAATACATAGATCACTCCGTATCAGAGAATTAAAGTAGAACTACACTGCATTTGAGCACCACACATAAAAAAGGTTATTTAATTTAATTTTATTACTTAAAGAAAACTTATCTATCCATGTCTCCATGCTTTATTTTGTTGAGAAATTACTTTGAAAAATCCCTCCCTTAAATTTCTGGCCGTGGCCATCTTGAGTGTGGGTATATGATTCAAGTAGCATTTACCTCCTGGAATGTATCTGCCCATAGCTTAGGCACGCATGCAGGAGGGTGTGTTTAGCTGAGAAAACTACAAGAAACAAACACAGAAGGGAGCACCAGCTCAACTCACTTTATTAAAAAATTGTCCTAAAATGTACTCACAAACATGCAAATAAAAAACGCTTATCAAGCTACTCCGTAGCTTAACAGTCCTGGGCACCGTGCACTCCAGAAATCAGGGGGCTCCTGCCGGGGTCCAATCTGGCTAACATGTTTCGAAGGAAGCACCTTCAGAGCCAGACTCTTAGTTTCCTTTCCTTCGAAACGCTCCAGCCAGATCGAATCCCGGCAGGGTCCCCCTGAATTCTGGAGTGCACTGTGCCCAGGACTGTTAAACTATGGATGAGTAGCTTGGTGAGCGTTCTTTAGTCGCACGTTTGGGAGTACATTTTGACAGTTTCTTAATAAAGTGAATTTGTGGGATGATGCACTAGGCTGGTGCTCCCTTCTGTATTTGTTTCTTGTAGTGGCTTCAGGACACCCCCAGGCCTAGAGGGCAGCAAAGCTTGATCTGTGATGTGAATCCATTTCCCACACTTGCACCAGGCTACCACATTCATATGCAAGAATCATCGTTTTTTGGATAGTTTTAGCTTGGAAAACCCCCTCCTCCCCTCCTGAAGACTCTTGGAATGTATGACTTTATTTGCCCAGGCCTAGAAACCAGGAAGTAACTGAATAAATGTAAAAAAAATAAATTTAAGATAAGTAAGTATGATGATCTACTCCCCTATCAGTTTCATAATGTTAGCAGCATAAGGATTCAAAAAAGTCGGTTGGCTGAGAGAGTGAAGTTCTGTTTTAACTGAAGGAAAAAAGCTAAGCACTCTAATGAAATGCATAATTGGGAGCGGTTGACCTGATCCCGACGCTTCTTTGGTTTTTGGTGTCATTAACTGATCAAGACTTGTTTGGGGGGGGGGGGGGGGGTTGTTTTACCAGAGAAATGTTTTAAAGGCTATGCATAGTGAGCTGGAGAAAATGTGAGAGATTACTATGAGGATGGCTTGAAGTAAATAAAGAATTCCCTGGAGGAAAATCATCTTTGGGTTGGTTGCTCTGCCGAACCAAGAAAACTGGGGTTTATCTCAGTGTTGGAGCCTGACAAAATAACCTGGTCCAAGTCGACCCAGAAGGGGAGTAGGAGAAGGAAGCAGTCTACTAGCACAGAGCTCGACAATTCCCATGCGCCCGGTCGCCATGACGGCCAGAAATCGCATCCTGGCGAGTGGCGTCCGTTCCTTCTCTCCCCTCACTATCTAACCGCATCTCTGACTCAGTTCTCTGCCTGAGGCTAGCTGACAGCTGTGAAATCCTGGCTGTCTGCCAAGTTCGCTGATAACTATAAACCCAAAAGATACAAAAGTATCTTTTCGTACTTTTATCAAAGGCATGAACTCCGGTCTAGATGAGGGAAGTTTAACCACTTAAAGTGGTTGTCAACCTGTGACAACCACTTTAACCTACAGGTAAGCATATAATAAGGCTTTCCTGTAGGTGCCCTGCATATCTCCCAAACCTGCATGGTTCAGGAGATATACAGTGTTCTACATGTGCCAACATCATTTCGCCACATGCGCAGTGAAGAAACTGCCTCTGTGCCGTTTCTCCACTGAGACCATGCCGTGACTGGAGGATCCAGACGTCACACGATTTCAGCCAGTCATCGCGGCCCTGGAAGGAAGAGGGGCTGAAGATGGACACCGCCAGCACAGGGGACAGCGCTGGACATCGCTGGCTTTGTTTGCAGGTAAGTGGCATGTAGAGGAAGTAAACCCAATCTGGGTTTACTTCCTCTTTAAAGACTAAACCTTTTTTGACATTTGTTGCTTATGAGTAAAAATCCAGTATTTTTTGCTAGAAAATCACTTAAAACCCCCAAATATTATATATTTTTTTTGTTAGCAGAGATCCTAGAAAATAAAAAAATGTTACAATATTTTATGTTGCATTGTATTTGCGCAGCGGTCTTTCAAAGGCAATTTTTTTTTTTTGGAAAAAAATACACTTTAATGAATTAAAAATAAATAAACAGTAAAGTAAGCCCTTTTTATGTATAATCTGAAGGATGATGTTACACTGCGAGAATGGTAATCTTTATTCTAAGGCCTCATTTACATTGCTGCTGGTAAACGGACGTTTAGAGGCATTTGGGTGTTTTTTTTTCAGCTCCCCCTGAACTTTCCTCTGTTATCTTATCAGTCCATGTACACAGGGTCGTTTAAGGTCATTTCCAGGCAGTTGAGTTTAAAGGATTTTTTTGCAACACAAAAAAATGGGTTCAGACGCCAGTTCAGAGGCATTTGAAATGCCAAACAGCTTGTAAACACCACTAAATGCATTTAAACGTGGTAACTCGCGTCTATAACCGTTTAGTTTACAGGCATTTCCATTCTAAAAAAATAAAAACTTTAAAAAAAAAAAATGCTCCTAGACACAAAACGCCGCTAAACGCGGCATGCAAAATGTCCGTTTTAGACATCGGCTTCTGTCAAAAAAAAAAAAAACATTCAGGGGAGGTTGATAAAGCATCCGGTGTAAATGGAGCCTAAACAACAAAATTGTGATTTTTGTTTTAGCCAGAATCGTGCAGCTCTACTGTGTGCTGTGAGGTGGTGGAGGGGAGATGAGGCAGCTGGATATGCAGAAGAGTCTTTTTCTATGTCCTCTGATAAAGCCCGGTATACCATTAACCATTACCACTCTTTATGTGCAGCAGGGCTCCAGTATTTCATGGTGACCGGAAACCCACCAGAGCAAGAAAAGTCACAGTGGGGGAGACACATGTAGGCAAGAAGTGGCTGCAAACAGGCAGCAGAAGATCAGCAGCAGTGGAATACTTCTTAAACCTTTTTTTTTTTTTGTATTTTATTTAAAGTGTCACGAAGGCTTCATTTAGATGTGCAGTTGCGTGGTAAAAATGTGCAGTAGAGATGTGTTTTTGCCACCCACCAATGGCCACCCTTAAGCTCCATTAGGCAGCAGATGAGGGCGTTTTATATGTCACAATGCATTAGGCATAATAAGGAGTTTCCCCCTATAACAGGTTTTTAGTGTCACTCTTTCTGGCCAGCCTATAACCCTGATATAACGATGTTATGTTGGAGTTATTGACTGGCAGCTCTGCTGTGAGTAAGTTAGGGTTAGGGGGGGCGCAAATTTCTTGCCTTACCTTGGGGGGTGCTGACAACCCAACACTACGCTAAAAAAAACTGGCTCCTAAATTTTTTAGCTGGCTCCTAGAATCAAAGCAAATTTGTCAAGCCCTGTTCTAGCATCATCGCATATAGTTTGATATCCGCATTTAGTAGCAGGGAGGTAAAGATACCATAATTATTGCATTGTATGGTGTCCTTGCCTCCTTTTGAGATCACTGTTAGGTGCGCTTCCAGTAGGTTTGGTGGAGGTAGGTCTCCATTTTTTTAAGGATTTAAAGTAACATTAAAGCTTCCTTTTTTAAAAAATTTAAATAACAAACATGCTATACTTACCTCCTCTGTGCAAAACCATTGCACAGAGCAGCCTTGAATTTCCTTTTCTGGGGTTCCCCACCGTCCCTCCGGGCCTCTCCTCTTTGGCGAGTGCCCCTATTCCATAGGGGCACTCACGGAAGAGGAGAGACCTGGAGTATGCGTTAAGGCAGCCTTTCTCAACCTTTTCAACACCAAGGAACCCTTGAAATAATTCTCCGGTCTCAGGGAACCCCTGCTAAAAATGTTAAATCTACAACTCATGATACATTGATGATGGTCAATGGGAAGAATGCTCCCTACACTTGTGGTCATTGGGAAGAATTACCCCCTTACAGAAAGCTAAAAAGATCAATGATGTCATTGGGAATTTATCTGAAAGGTAGAAATTGACCATTGCTCAAGGAAGCCCTAGCAACCTCTGGAGGAACCCTAGGGTTGAGAAACCCTGCATTAAGGTAAGAAAACCTTGAGAGTTTAGAACCACTTTAAAAGCTTTAATATATGTGGATGAGAGTGGGTAGTGAAAGCTTTTATAGTATGAAGAGACACCCCCCCCCCCCCATTCTCTGGTTTCTCCTTTGGCCGCAGTTTTTGAGGTGTCTTTTTGCATCTCAAGGAGGTGGCTTCTGCGGAATTTGGGTGAGTTGGAGCATTTGAAGCTCAGCACCTCATCTTGCACCCACCCTTGCCTTTTGTAGTGTCATGGCAAAAGGTCTTCTCTGAAGTTGGATCTGGCTGTAATCAGCAAGTTTTGATGGAGCCATAGATTGAAGGTCAGACATACAGGGCACTTGTTTGTTATAAGAAAGGACAATAGCGATGTCGCCCGAGTCTTTCTTCTGCTGATTGTCGGTCTGTGAAGTTGGCAGATGATGATGCCTGGCCTTGGAGCATGACCGTGGACTCCTGGATCTGTTAGTGAAAAAAATGTTGGGAGGTATTTGCCATATTGAGATTGTTGGGGTTTGTTTGGGGCAGCTGCCTGGTCCATTTTTCCCATGATAGATTTGGTTATAGCAGTCTGTATTAATTGTTTCCCACTGTGGCTTAAGCGCTTGTCTCAAAATCGGCCATTCCTTGTGCACACATCAAGCTACACCCCATCCCATAGATTTTGTGTTTTTTTTTTAATTTTTATTATTATTTTACAGGATTTATATAGCGCCGACAGTTTGTGCATCGCTTTACAACATTAGGGCAGACAGTACAATTACAATACAATGCAATTCAATGCAGGAGGAATAAGAGGGCCCTGCTCGTTGGAGCTTACAATCTAGGAGGGAGGGTCAAGTGATGCGAAAGGGTAATAACTGTTGAGGGATGAGCTGATGAAGAAGATAAAAAATGTAGTTGCTAGGTGCAGGCAGGATAGGCTTCTCTGAAGAGAAAAAGTTTTCCGGGATCGCCTAAAAGTTTTCCGGCATCGCCTAAAAGTGTATAGATTTGGAGACCGCCTGACAGATTGGGGTAGGGAATTCCAGAGGATGGGAGAGGCTTGGGAGAAGTCCTGGGGGCGAATATGGGAGGAGGTGATGAGGGAAAGTTGGATAGAACTTACAAGTCTACTCCCTCCCCACCCTGTGACTGGACAGTGAAAAGAGAAGCAGCAGTTTGATGCGCTCATATCTTTTTACTGTGCTGTTTCCTCCTATTGTTCCCTGTTAGTTGAGCACTGCAGCACAGCTAATTGGCTCATCGTGCTGTTTCTCCAACTTTCAATCTGAGCTAGGCACCACAGTGGATTGGCTGATACCAGGTCACATTCAATAACACTGCTTACAATACAAAAAAGCATTTATTGGTGTATAAAGACTACAGAACCTTTTATATATAGCCGGAGTTCAGCTTTAAAAATGGTGATATATGGCAGGATGGTGTACAGTGTGTGTGTGTGTGTGTGTGTGTGTGTATATGTATGTATATATATATATAGATAGATAGATAGATATTTTTCTTTCCTAAATTAGTTTTAGACAGTAGAGTTTTTTTGTTTGGAGTGATTTTCCAGTGGTTAAATGTCATTCTTTTTAGCTTAGATCAGAAGAGAAACCCTATGAAATTTTAAAGCTCATTCTATGAACAGAGTATAAATTTTGAGTACTTGGCAGCATATTTAGCTGATGAAAGATGGTTGGCAAAGATGAGGTCTGACGGATCTGGCAAAGGAGGGGGTTGTACTTTCCAAAGTATTTTTCTTTTTTATTTCAGCTCAAGATCTTTTCCAGCTGAAATTATACGAGAAATCCTAGTATTTCATATCTTCTTTCACTTCCTGCTGTAGGATACAACAGAAAGTGAGAGATGATCTGCAAAGTAAGGGTATCCCTGGCTTTGACAGTTGTCACCAGAAGCTATGTTCCTGTTAGAGAATTCCACCAATACCCACCCATCCATTTTTGGATTTTCTGTTACTTTGAGTCCCACTGTAGTAAAAGCCAGACCAGAGATTCAAACCCCTCCTTCCTTATACAAAAATGAAAAATGTGGCTTTACACTTGCCATTCTACCACTTGGTCGTCAACAATTTTCCCATGCCATTGGGGTCTTTTCAGAGCATCAAAGGCAGTTTCTTTATAGCCCTCTCCAAGGTCTCATGCACACTGCTGCTGGTAAAGGGACGTTTAGGGGCAGTTGGGTTTTTTTTCAGCTGCCCCTGAACTCTTCTCTGTTATCTTATCAGTTCATGTACATGTAGTCCTTTCCAGGCAGTTGAGTTTAGAAGACTTTTTTGGAAAGCAAAAAAATGCGTTCAGGACGGGAAGTTCAGAGGCATTTGAAATGCCAAATGCCTGTAACAGCTTGTAAACGCGCATAAACACGGTAACTCATGTTTAGCAGCGTTTCATTAACAGGCATTTTTCATTTTAAAAGAAAACACTTCTAGATGCAAACTCAGCTAAACGGATGTTTTTAAATATCGGTTTCTATCTACCAAGTTGAATAGTTTAGGAGAGGTTAAACAACGTCCCGTGTACATTAAGCCTTAATGGATAACACTTGGAGCATGGAAATGGGTATAGCTGACTATATCCAGTGGGCTTTCTCTATTGGCCTCTTTATTATGAGAGATCAATCCATTCTTTGAGTTTTACAATTTTGGGTAGAGGCATCCTATTTTCTTCTTTATGATCATGGGTATAGGTTTAAATGGAAGCACAGCTTTAATGAAGCTATAAACTATTAACAAAAAATGTGTTCATAGATAGTGAATATCGGTGACAATATGTCACTGAATTGTAGTAAGGGGAAGATGGTCACTAATTTGCATACCCAAAAGGAACCAGCGCCAGGACGGCAATCAAGATAGAGACGCCACAAGGGCTCCCCCACGGCGGACACAGGGCAGAACATGTATGTTCGTATATTAATAATTTCTGAAAGTTAAATAAAATATTATATATACAAGTTTACTTGTAATAGCCTGTGTCGTTTCTATGGTGTAAAGGGGTACACAAACATGGAAACCAAGGGAAGACTGTAGGGGGAAAAAAAGAATTGGGTGGAGGAGGAGGGGGAAAATTAATGAAGGGCGGACGTTACCCGAAAAAGAATGGAGCTGCCTTCAGATGCCCTCTCCTAGAATGGCCGCATGATGAAATAGGGTGAGAGCTGGAATAGTCTAATTTTATCATGGAAATACACCAGGTTCTTAGCAGTAAATTAACTAAATGGCATAATCTATCATTTTAAATACTGAAGGTGCTTTTTCTGTAACTAGACCTTTGCCTGAAGTTCCTCTTTTGCGGTAACTCTGACCCCTTTCACACCAAGGCGTTTTTCAGGCGCTTTTGCACAAAAAATAGCGCCTGAAAAACACCCCCCAATACACCCCAGTGTGAAAGCCAGAGTATTTCTCACTGGGGCGGTGCGCTTGGGGGACGGTAAAAAAAGTCCTGCAAGCTGCATCTTTGGAGCGGTGTGGGAGTGGTGTATTCACCGCTCATATACCGCCCCTGCCCATTGAAAGCAATGGGCAGCGCTCCCAAAGCGCCTGAACATCGCTTCAGGAGCGCTGCAAACCGGCACTTTTAACCCCTGTTTAATCCCTTGTGGGGGGTTAAAAGCAGACTGCCGCCGCTTATAACGAGCGGTAAAACGCCACTAATTAGCGGTGTTTTACCGCTAACGCTCGGGCGGCTCCAGTGTTAAAGGAGCCTAATTTGTGCTCTTCAATTAAGAAGGTAAGATAGTCACTTGTAAAGTGGCCACTTGACATTGTCCTCACTGCTTTGTGATGGACTGACCTTTCTGAAGTTCAGCTACTGCAGCGAGGCCTTTTTATCTTCTGGCTGAACTCTGGCCTCACCTTTTAACTCTTTATTCTGGCTGGGATGCCCTCCAGGTATACATGCTGCAATGCTGGTATCTTTTGTACCTGTGTGTTCCATAAATTAGTCTCCTCCTATCACAGTTGCTGCACACTCTATGGTGGCTGATTGACATCCAACGTCATCTGGCCATGTATTCAGCAACCTGCAGTGAGTGCATTGATCACACTGGGGTGTCATCACCACTCAGTAATTCTTGCTTCCTGTCACTGCCATGGGCTTACAGTGCACAGATGGAAGCAGCTAGTCCACATTGATGAGCTTGGGCCCGGAGATCAGACACATTACACACAACAAGCTGGCAATAGACACCCCCAGCTGTGTTAGGCTTGCACTGTGACCACTGCTATGATAGGAGAGGTAACGGTTTGCTCTTTTGCTGGTGCTTTCATATTACTATCACATTAATCTTGTAAATGCAGTGCTAGCAACAAAGCACTTAAGATTGTAAATGATCACCTTGTAAAACAACCCATTCAGTTTAAAATAGAAATGAAAGGCAAAACATTTGTGTATAGAAATAAAAAAACATAAAAACCTTTTTTCCCTTTTTTATAAATGACCCCATTCCCTCTGTTCTCAGCTGCATAAGAGCTGAGTGAAGGAGAAGCAGCAGTACACTGAGCTTTCCAGTGAATGGCTGTGCAGCGGCGGCGTGTCAGGACAAGTATGGTCAATAGAGGAGAGCAGGCTGAGTTCCCAGCATAGCTAGAGAACTGCTCTCCTGCTTAGTGTGGTCAGTTTTTAATAGGAAAGCAGAGGAACTTGCAGAAATACCAGGGATTTCACACAAAGGATGCAATACAATGAGAACAGGACACTTTCTCATACAAGTACATTGTACAGCAGGCCCATATCAGGAATATGAAGTGTTAGGGTAACAAATGCTTTAAATCATACTTATCTGTATATGTATATGAAATATCTGCATTACATATCATTATCCTAACACCAATCACAGTGTGAGCCGGGCCTTTTCACACTGGAATGCTGTGCGGGAAGGTTCCTTCTGTGTACATTCACCACATGTGAATATGCTGCACTTGGGAGATGCACACAGGTGGCATTACTTGTTAATGGCACCCCAAACACATCTCACAAACTCAGCGCATTTGCGGCCACCAAACCACATGGTATCACAGTACTTTTTGCGCGGTTCAGTGCATCTGGCAGCCCAATCAAGTGAATGGACTGTCAAAACCGAAAGGTGAGGGACCACATGGTAACACATGTGCTCCAGTGTAAATCAGCCCTAATAGGTTCATCTATAGTGGTTTCGCTACGGCTGCGTTTGCATAGCTCCCAACTGCCCCTGATTTCGGGGGACTGTCCCTCATTTGGAACAATGTCCCTCTGTCCCTCATTGCTCTTCATTTGTCCCTCATTTTGGTCTGATGCATATACCTATATATAAAATGCACTATTTATCTATCAAAAAGTCTTTTACAACGCTAAACCTTTCATCCAATTTCTATATTGCTGCATTTGTACATTTAAAAAGCTAATATAAAGGAATAGTAGTGGTAAAAAAAAAAGCACTTGTGAGTTTACCTAATCATTTTTTTGGTATAATTCTCCTTTAAGGGGGTGTGTCTTATGCCTACATACTTTTTCTAGTAGGTGTCCCTCGTTCCCATCTCAGAAAGTTGGCAGGTATGCGTTTGGGAGGGCACAGCAGACCATTTAAATGAGCTGCTGTACCTGCAGGAAATGCAGAAAAAAGGTCCCTGCACCTTTTTAAGTCTGTACTCTGCTCGGAATCTGTAGTAGATGGAACACATTTTACCTCTGCTATACATGACTGAGATCACAGGGGAGTTTTCAGCTGCTTAGTCATTGCTCATACAGTCGCCCACAAGTCTGCAAACCCACCTGCCTAGACCTTCTTAAAGGATAGGTTCACCTTTCGTTACATTAAACACACTGAATATGTTACAAATGGACCGGCCCCCACACCCCGATCTGACAGCTAGCCGGGATCTTCTCCCTTCCGTCTTGCTATCCCAATTTTTTTTAAAACTGGGCCGAGCGGGGCTCTGCCTGCCCAGCCACGTCACTGATTGACAGGGCTCTGTACATGGAAAACTACAAGGTCTGGCAGCCTTTGCAGCTGTCGGATTGTAGTTTTCAATGCACTACCTCGGCGCTGTGGTAGTTCATTCATGCTTCCTGTCAGATTGCATCTGCTTACCTGTACAGGATACATGAGCAAGCAGATACACTGGCAGATCTGCTGGGGACCTGCATGGCACAGGCTCAAAAAAAATAAAAAAAAATGCACATTTTTTTACCTGCAAAAAAATGTGCATTTATTATTTTTTTCCAAAGAGTGAACTTCTCCTATTAAGTCTAATGCACACGGTGAGAAAATTGAATAAACAGTCGGTCGCTGATATTCACATGCACCTGTCACTCCGCTAATTCTTGGCAATGGAATCTGATGTTTGCGGGTAGAAGCCTGTGTGAAGGAGGCCTTAAGCCAGCCATACATGGATTGAAATTAGTCCGGTTCTACAGGGACCAGCAGAATTTCGATTCATGTATGGGTACCCTGGTTGTACAGAAGTCTATCTATCAATGATCACTGCTGATGGCTATAACCAGCAATACTAATCGTTGTGTTCTAATGGTGGGGAAGGCTCCCTGCTGTGAGAACACAATAGCTCAGCATGAGTGATTCCCCCATCCACCTCTCGTGTTGATGGGGGAATTGCCACATTTTTTCGTTCAGTTCACCGGTTGAACAAATAAAATGTATAAGATATGGCCTGGCTTAAAGTGTTACTAAATCCAGCAATATAAAAGCAATCCCCCCCACAGTACACACAGATTCTAAATCTTTTTATATCAAAATATTGCTGCTATATACCTTTTTTTTTCATCTGTATATTGCAGCCGGGTGATATACTGCAAAGACCCAGGGCTTCATGTATTTTCTCCTCTGCTGAAACTTACTTTGCTTCAGTGACCCTTCACCCACAATCTGGCCAGAGCTGATTGTTGATTTGCCAATGACATGCTCAGTTCACAAACAAAAAACTTACTTTAAAAAAAATAAAGTTCACACAACACAGCATGATATACTATTGTTTAAAAACGAGATGTAAACAACACAAAATGTATTATTAATCTGTAATAAAATCCATGAACCTAGATGTGATATTCCACCCACTGTGTTCTTTTTTAGTTAGTGGGCATGGAGGAGGAGGGAGGGACTGGGGAGTGATTTCGAATCTGTATACACACCCACATTTGTGATGAAAATTCCATGTGACCTGAAAAACTCAACTGAACCAGGAAATCTTCCAACACAGCTTACAACCATGTATGCATGTAGTATAACATTATAGAGGTAGATCCTGCAAGCAGGAAGTATCTGGCCATACAAGATCAAAGAGCCATTTTACACAATGCAGAGGATTAACCTCTTAAATCCCACAGTGAGTATAACAAGCAAGCTATTCTGCATATACAGACAGATTTTACTGTTGTGGGTTTAGTAACACTTTAAGGTTGAATAACATCTTGCTAGATTGGCTGGACCTTTTTATTTTTATTTATTTTTTTCATTTCTTCTAATGCTTTCTGACATCTGATTTTTTTTTTCCCACCTGCTTAATATTTTGTGCAGTCCATCATATATTATTTTTTCCACAATTCTTTAGGATACTACACACATCTACAATGTATAATTGATCAGCATCCAACGCAATCATTTTTCCTGTAAATCCATTAGCATAAGTTTGATAGTATATCCTCTGGAGAGACGGCCATTCTTCATTCAGACAAACCAATCTTTATAAGTGACAAAGGAGATGGGGGCCTGATTATTGTCCATTTAAAGAGACCTGGGGAAGATTAAGGCACAAGAGTGAAGGAAGGCAGCTGGAACACTTGATGAAGCATGGTTATTAGGCAAGCATAGTGGAGTTAAAACGGGATCTTTGTAATTACTGTCTGGAGGCAGCATTTATTGGAAGATGAGTGTTTACCGCAAAGCGGCAGGGATTTGCTGGGGGCCAGGCCTCGATGTTTGAGGCAAGTGAGCCAGAGTTGCTCACTAACATTTTTCATCTCATAGGTTTACTGGAAGGAGCCACCAGCCAATGTCTCATAAGGATATCATACATTAATCTTTATTTAGCTCCAATGTGCCCAACTGATTTTATGCTTAGTTGCAATAATTTTAGCAGACCAGTGCAGAGGGAAGTCGAGAAATGCAAAACACAGTAAACCATCACAGACAATGATTCAGCTTAGGTCGGCCATAGACAGGTTGAATCTCGGCCAGTTCAGCAGCAGCCGTCCGAGATTCGAAACCATGTATGGATAGGCTGAATGTACCCAAGTTGATCAATTGATCAACTTTGGTACAACCAGCTTGCTGGATTTTACATGCAATTATCACTAGCAGCTGTTAGCAATGACCACTGTGTTCTCTCTCTTTTTCTATTCCTTGGAAAATCGATCTATGCTCCCATCACTTTTCAGAGGCGTTTGATATGCAGTGGGGAGGTGATAGTTTGCCTTCTGACCACCTGTTTTATCCCCCCCCCAACCCCCCCCCCCCAAATCCTGAATAGCTCACATGAACGGGTTGCATTTGGAGAGAGGTAGTGCAGGGGGTATAATTGCTGCTGCACCATGTTTGCATCCCAGGCTGCTGCCGCTTAAGGGGAAGCGGTTGGTTTGTGATGTAAAAAAAACGACTCCCCCTGCTCTATACAACATAACAAAGCTTTGATTGATTGATATATATATATATATATATCATAGATAGATAGATAGATATATCTCTGTCTCTCTTTCTCTCTATATAGATATACACACACAGTATCTCACAAAAGTGAATACACCCCTCACATTTTTGTAAATATTTTATTATTTCTTTTCATGTGACAGCACTGAAGAAATGACACTTTGCTACAATGTAAAAGTAGTGAGTGTACAGCTTGTATAACAGTGTAAATTTGCTGTCCCCTCAAAATAACTCAACACACAGCCATTGTCTAAGCCACTGGCAACAAAAGTGAGTACACCCCTAAGTGAAAATGTCCAAATTGGGCACAATTGGCCATTTGACTCATTAGTGTCTCAGGTGTGAATGGGGAGCAGGTGTGTTCAAATTGGTGTTATTCCTTTCACTCTCTCATACTGGTCACTAGAAGTTCAACATGGCACCTCATGGCAAATAACTCTCTGAGGAGCTGAAAAAAAGAATTGTTACTCTAAATAAAGATGGTTTAGGCTATGAGAAGATTTCCAAGACCCTGAAACTGAGCTGCAGCATGGTGGCCAAGACCATACAGCAGATTAACAGGACAGGTACCACTCAGAACAGGCCTCGACATGGTCAACCAAAGCAGTTGAGAGCACATGCTCAGCGTCATATCCAGAGGTTGTCTTTGGAAAATAGACGTATGAGTGCTGTCAGCATTGCTGCAGAGATGGAAGGGTGGGGGGTCAGCCTGTCGGTGCTCAGACCATACTCCACACACTGCATCAATTTGGTCTGCATGGCTGTCATCCCAGAAGGAAGCCTCTTCTAAAGATGATGCACAAGAAAGCCCGCAACAGTTTGCTGAAGACAAGCAGGCTAAGGACATGGATTACTGGAACCATATCCTGTGGTCTGATGAGACCAAGATAAACTTATTTGGTTCAGATGGTGTCAAGCGTGTGTGGCAGCAACCAGGTGAGGAGTACAAAGACAAGTGTGTCTTGCCTACAGTCAAGCATGGTGGTGGAAGTGTTATGGTCTGGGGCTGCATGAATGCTGCCAACACTGGGGATCTACAGTTCATTGAGGGAACCATGAACGCCAACATGTACTGTGACATACTGAAGCAGAGTATGATCCACTCCCTTCTTTTTAAAAGAAGCTGAGGGTAAAGGTGATGGACTGGCCAAGCATGTCTCCAGTTTTAAACCCTATTGAGCATCTGTGGGGCATCCTCAAACGGAAGGTGGAGGAGCCTGAGGCCTCTAACATCCACCAGCTCTGTGATGTCATCATGGAGGAGTGGAAGAGAACTCCAGTGGCAACCTGTGAAGCTCTGGTGAACTCCATGCCCAAGAGGGTTAAGGCAGTGCTGGAAAATAATGGTGACCACACAAAATATTGACACTTGGGGCCCAATTTGGACATTTTCACTTAAGGGTGTGCTTACTTTTGTTGCCAGCATTTAGACATTAATGGCTGTGTGTTGAGTTATTTTGAGGGGACAGCAAATTTACACTGTTATACAAGCTGTACACTCACTACTTTACATTGTAGCAAAGTGTAATTTCTTCAGTGTTGTCACATGAAAAGGTATAAAAAAAGATTTACAAAAATGTGAGGGGTGTACTCACTTTTGTGAGATACGTTGTGTGTGTGTGTGTATGTTTATATATATATCATATACACTATTGATAGTTTCTGATCTGCTTCTTTGGCACATCATCATTGTTTTTTTGCAACATTTTACTGAATGATCCAGTGGAGTTTATTTACTAAAGCTGGAGAGTGCAAAATCAGGCTCACTTCTGCATAGAAACCAATCGGCTTCCAGGTTTTATTGCCAAACCTTAATTGAACAAGCTGAAGTTAGAAGCTGATTGGCTACCATGCACAGTTGCACCAGATTTTGCACTCTCCAGTTTTAGTAAATCATCCCCAGCATGTCTTTACAGACCAGAACTGTAGTATGAGCTGTACTGAAGACTTTTACCAAACAACATTATGGTGGTGTCTCTGGGCTCTCCTGTGATGAAGCTGATGTTTGCTAACACAATCTTCGTAGTAACAGGATGATGTCATTTCTCCCACTCACATTCCACATGTATATCTCTAAGCCTGCAGGTCATCCTCTTACAGGCCTCTGCACCTGCTATTCCTGTGATAACAGATACTCTGATTACTGCACTCACAATTACATACTTCTGATCCTTTGGGTCTATGTATTGAGGCTGTCTTCTATCGTCTGTTTTTGCTGTCATTATGCAACTTCAGGACTACAAGATCTTGCTATGTACAAAACTGCATAGAGCTGCTTCAAACTTTCTGAGCAAAGGGCCAGTTTACTGTCCTTCAGACTATGGCCAGCGGGAGAAGAAAATGTCCTGGCATCAGTGGGAGTAAACAGTGCCCTGTCATTGGTGTCAGCGGGAGGAATAGTGTCCCATCATTGATGTCAGCGGGAGGAATAGTGTCCCATCATTGATGTCAGCGGGAGGAATAGTGCCCCATCATTGGTGTCAGCGGGAGGAATAGTGTCCCATCATTGGTGTCAGTGGGAGGAATAGTGCCCCATCATTGGTGTCAGCGGGAGGAATAGCGTCCCATCATTGGTGTCAGCGGGAGGAATAGCGTCCCATCATTGGTGTCAGCGGGAGGAATAGTGCCCCATCGGTGTTAGCGGGAGGAATAGTGCCCCCATCATTGGTGTCAGCGGGAGGAATAATGCCCCATCATTGGTGTCAGTGGCAGGAATAGTGTCCCATCATTGGAGTCATCGGGAGGATTAGTGCTCCATCATTGGTGTCAGTGGGGGCAATAGTGTCCCATCATTGGTGTCAGTGGGAGTAATATCGCCCCATCATTGGTGTCATCGGGAGGATTAGTGCTCCATCATTGGTGTCATCGGGAGGAATAGTGTCCCATCATTGGCGTCAGCGGGAGGAATGGTGTCCCATCGTTGCTGTCATTGAGAGAACTATCCCATTGTTGATGTCAGTGGCAAGAACTATGCCCCACTGTTGCTGACAGAGCCAGATAAAGGCAAGCAAAGGTACTCAGTTTGGAGACCACTGGCTTTGATAGTCCCCTGTAGCAGATGGCTGGAACCAGATGTTAAAGTATATGTATATTCAAAGCTTTTTTTAATCAGTTTTAGAAAGAGTATGGAAGGATTTGTCTTTACTGCCTGCCTAAGAGGCGCATCAGGACGTTATAGAAAATCTCCCGAAGTGATGGGAATTGCTCTCTTTGACAGTTGTCCCTGAAAAGGGTATCCCTACCAGATTGATTTCCCCTTTCTTCCTATTCTTGAGCCAATTTGGGGTTCCCCTGTCTTTCTCGGGGACAGTGGTTACTGGTACAAATAGTGGGATGAGATTGACAGTAACAAAATTTTGACAGTAGCCCATTCCACTCTATCCAAAACAAAAAAGAGCCTAATGATTCACTGTAAACTGTTTGTATAATAGAGGTTGTCACTGTGTGTGTGTATATATATATATACACTGTATAATATAATATTTTTCTGTTGGTTGAAATGGATGGCCTTGTCTTTTTTCAACCAGATTAGCTATAAATTTACTTTCCTAACTTCCTGTGGTGCACTAACACTTTCTGTGCTGCACTAAATTAGGAGTTAGGAGCACACTGAAGTTTTGGCAGGATCATCAGGTATTTTTCTGTACTTGAATTTTGTAAGATACTGTATGTGTATTGCAGAGTTGTACTACATACTTTTTTGCATGACATGCACTTTAACCACTTCAGCCCCGGAAGGATTTACCCCCTTCCTGACCAGAGCACTTTTTGCGATACGGCACTGCGTCTCCAACTGACAATTGCGTGGTTGTGTGACGTTGTACCCAAAAAAAATGGACGTCCTTTTTTTTTTCCACAAATAGAGCTTTCTTTTTCTGATGTTTGATCACCTCTGCGGTTTTGGTTTTTAGCGCTAAAAAAAGAGCAACAATTTTGAAAAAAATCAATATTTTTTACTTTTTGCTATAGTATCCAAAAAAAAAAAAAAAAAAAGTAAATAAATTTCTTCATCAGTTTAGGCCGATATGTATTCTTCCACATATTTTTGGTAAAACAAATCCCATTATGCGTATATTGATTGGTTTGCGCAAAAGTTATAGCGCCTACAAAATAGTGGATAGATTTATGACATTTTTATTATTATTTTATTTTTTTTACTAGTAATGACGGCGATCAGCAATTTTTATTGGGACTGCAACATTGCAGTGGACACATCGGACACTTTTGACACTTTTTTTGGGAACAATGACATTCATATAACGATCAGAGCTTTAAATAGCCGCTGATTATGGTATAAATGTCACTGGCAGGGAAAGGGTTAAACAGTAGGAGGCGATCCAGGTGTTAACTGTGTTCCCTATGTGTGTTCTAACTGTAGTGGGGATGGGTTGTCAGGGACATGACAGATCTAACTGTTCCCAATCACTGGGAACAGTAGATCACTATCATGTCCCCTGACAGAAGGAGGATCTGCCTTGTTTACATTGGAAGATTCCAGTTCTGCCTCTGTAGTAGGCGATCGCAGGTCGCCGGCGGACATAGAGTCCGCCCGACCCACGGGTATGGTCACGGAGTGCGCATCGGGTGCTCGCCCGCAAATCGCACATGCGCGGCCGACGTACCATGACGGCGGTATGGGCAGGCAAGCTAACCTGCTGCAGTAAAACTGCGGCGGCTGGTCGGCAAGCGGTTAAGATTTATGTGTAGTAACTCGTAGCAAACAGCAATATTCTATTTTACAATAGGGGTGTTAACGATGGCTGCTCTGGATTATTACATTGTTTACTCTACACTTTGCCTTATTGAACAAACCTGTGTGTTTTGCATTAGGCTTTTTTTCACAAACTTTTTTTTTTTTTTTCATGTACAGGCTTGTCCCTTTCAGGTATTGTCTGATCTTCTTGCGCCGTTCTGTAACACACATTTATCTTGATTGTCATGTATAAGATTTTCTTTATTTCATGCAGAAAAATGCCTGAGGGACATTCACACCTATGGTTTTGGTAGGTGTAAACTCATTACAGCATTACAGCAGCATTATCCTTAAAGGAACACTGTTGTGAAACATTTAAGCATTTATTACTGATCTGAAAATACTTTTGCCTTATTTTCATTACCATCATTTGGCTTTATGTGATAGACAAACACAAAGTGGCACATAATTGTGAAGTGGAAAGAAAAATGATAAATGGTTTTCCAATTTTTTTACAACTATCTGAAAAGTGTGGCGTGCTGCCATGTTTCACGGTGGAGATGATGTGTTCAGGGTGATGTGCAGTGTTCATTTTCCGCCACACACAGCGTTTTGCTTTTAGGCCAAAAAGTTAAATTTTCTTCTCATCTGACCAGAGCACCTTCTTCCACATGTTGCTGTGTCCCCCACATGGCTTCTCGCAAACTGCAAATGGGAATTCTTACGGCTTTCTTTCTACAATGGCTTTCTTCTTGCCACTCTTCCATAAAGGCCAGATTTGTGGAGTGCACGACTAATAGTTGTCCTGTGGACAGAGCTGTGGATCTCTGCAGCTCCTCCATTTATCCTTTTCCCTCCACTTCACAATTATGTGCCACTTTGTGTTGGTCTATCACATAAAATCCCAATAAAATACATTACGTTTTTGGTTGTAACATGACAAAATGTGGAAAATTTTAAGGGGTATGAATACTTTTTCAAGGCACTGCAAATGGTTTTCTTTAGGAGCCAGTTGGATGCTTGCTTCCAGTTCTTCATGCCCCCTGTTAAATGTACCCATTCAGTGGGTTGCACCCCTACACTGCATAGTTTAAATGCTTCTTTGCCTCCCATAGGCTTCCTCCCGTCCCCAGAAACCGCTGCATTTTATTGACTGGCCAGTCCCAGCTCTTTAACGTCTTTGTGTACAATGCAGGACCAACGGTCCTCCATTATTTGCAAGGATTGAGTGAGTCCTCCCCCTGGAGCTCCAGACAGCATAAGAGCTGCTGGCAGCTGGAGGAGTGAGGGAGTAAGGTGTTTGTATTTATTCATTTCCCCCTAGCCAACCAGTCATTTAGCCCAGGGGTCTCCAAACTTTCTAAACCAGGGGCCAGTCTATTGTCCTTCAGTCTTTAGGGGGGCCGGACTGTGGTCAGTGGGAGTGAAACATTTTCCTGGCATCAATGGGATTAAACATCACCACATTTGGTATTAGGAAGAGTTATAGTGCCCCATCGTTTGTATCACTGGAAGGAATAGTGCCCCATTGTTGATGTCAGTGGGAGAAAATATGCCCCATTGTTGATGTCAGTTGTCGCATATCAGCGGGAGGAATAATGAGTGCCCCAAGGGCCGCATAAAGGCAAGCAAAGGGCCGCATTCGGCTCCCAGCGCCGCAGTTTGGAGACCTCTGATTTAGCCCATGCAGTCTAGGGGGGTAGGCCCACTGCATGGGTACATTTAATAGCAGCCTGGGGCAGGGCTTTAGCCTGCACATAGAAAGTTACTAATTGGTCAGTATGGCTCAAATTGGCTGGTATAGATTTTCACATGTTCCCGCTCTGGTCATGTTCTGAACACCAGTGAGGGGGTATTTTTGTATCCTAGAGCACAATTTGTGTTCAGTGATATTTCTGCATCACTATGGAGCCTAGGAGGTGAAGTGTTTTATTAAAGATTACATTTAAGCTTATAGAGAGTGTGCCAAGCAGTAGGCACTGTCAGGAGAATTTTGTGCCTTCCAGCCATTAAGTAATGAATAGAAAACACCGTCCTCAAAATTGTTTTTAAAATTAATGTTCTACTGAGAGGGATTTCCACAGTTTACATTTTAAGGATTCTGTATGACTTAACGATATTCAGGATTTCACTTTTGTCACCAAATATTTCTGGCTTATATAAACGTGAACTCGATTAAGCAGAAGACAAAGTATTTTTTTTTGGCTACATTTGGAGAGATTTGTAAAAACTTGTTCTTCAGTTTCATTTGTTGGGTGTAGATTTATACAGCATATTGTGTAATGTTTCCTTGGGCATTGGAGAGAGGGGGAAGCATTTCAGCAGAAGTTCCTCAGGCATCCTATGATTAGCAGGTAGGCAATGCAACCTCGCTTCCTGTCATTCCACAAAGAAGAGCAAACTAGACCCCATGGCGGGCATCTCTCCAGCATGTGGGTGACACATTTCCTTAGTGATCGTTGTTGAATTGTATTTACCTGCTGAGCTGAAGAGTTATCTGTATAAATAAGTATTTCACTGTCACTAAACCATAGAGGTTTTGCTCATGGAAGGACACCTAGCAATTTCCTTTCTTTATAAGCCTATGAATAGCAGTTCATATGTACACTAATCTATAGTGGGAGAGAAGCCCAGACTTGTGTGTACTTTATGTCCACATCCTAGCGAATCATGTACAACAGAATATGTAGTTGTGGACTTTGTGTGGACATATAAGAGTACCATAAAAACAACTTTATTGTAGAGCTGCATGATCGTTAATCACAATCTCAATTCAACCCCCCACACAATCTTAATCTGGCATTTCCACGATTCATGTAATAAGTGCAGAGCCATTCCCTGCTCACAGCTGTCAAAAAAGAGAGGGAGAAAAAAGACATTGTATCTTTCTGTTTATTTACAGATCAAAGGAATGAACTTTGGTCTGTAAATGAGGTCAGTTTAACCACTAAGCCTTTTTCTGACACTTGTTGCTTACTAGTTAAAATCAGTATTTTTTGCTAGACTTTAGCAGAGACCCTAGAGAATGAAATGGCGGTTGTTGCAATATTTTATATCACACTGTATTTGCACAGTGCTCTTTCAAACACAATTTTTTGGGGAAAAATACACTTCAATGAATAAAAAAAACAAAGTTACCAGTAAAGTTAGACCCATTTTTTGTATCATATGAAAGATGATGTTACAACGTGGATCGTGATCTTTCCAAAAAAAAAATTTGATTCTCGTTTTATCCAGAATCGTGCAGCTCTGCTTTATTGTGCACCATTAAAAAAATCTATTACACAACATTAGAAATTCCTCTCCACATAGCGGTTCACAGCATGCAAAGCTTCCAATTACAGTTCACATGTGGACTTAACGCATTTCAGGTATCCTTTTGGAGCGCTTATGACAGAATCCGTACACTGGACACCTAATCTTTTATAGAGTAATTTCAGCTTGTAGGTTTGACTGGAATTCATAGCATCTGTATGTTGCCCATAGAGATGCAAATGAGTAAGCCAAGGTGAAGCCATTGCCCCTCGGGTGGAAAATTCAGGTACATTCAGTAAACAGCCAGTGGTCTTGTACACATAATCTTAAAATAAAAGAACCAACTTCCCAATAGGGAACCCTCCGGACCCAATGTGAGTAAGTCACCACAAAGATTGCATGGTAATCAAAGTAGTCAAGGCTCATATATTTAAAAGTGAGGCTTTTGATAAGTATCTCAGTTCACATGAATCCAGCCTGTGAACCTGCTGCATCTTGGTGTAATTTCAGGTTTGTAGTTAGAGAATCTATTATGGCAGAATGACAGTCTCCCAACAGCTCACCCTCTAACCCCCCTATACTTGCCTTCACTGTGTCCCATGCTATTCAGGGCAATGTGACTTATTGAAAATCTGTATTGTATTTGTATTGTCTACTGAATTTTTGGCCTCTGACAACAGATATCTAGTCACCACTGTGCACTGTGGTTCCTTCCAAGGGCCCCTTTGTCACCACAAGGTGCAAAAGTGGTAAAGAGGCCAGCCAAACTAACCAGAGTGAAAATTTATATACTCGGAACTG
>BLSH010368381.1:130427-166140 GCA_018402905.1 Glandirana rugosa | reverse complement strand
CGTTCAACTTTACACATACAGGTGCATCTCATAAAATTAGAATATCATCAGAAAGTTTATTTCAGTGATTTAATTCATAAAATGAAACTCCTATATTTTATATAGAAGCGTTAGACACAGTGATATATTTCATGCATTAATTTCTTTTAATTTTAATGATTATGGCTTACAGTTAGTGAACACCCAGAATTCAGTATCTCAGAAAATTAGAATATTACAGAAGACCAATAAAAAAAAATTGATTTTTAATACAGAAATGTTGACTTACTGTAAAGTATGTCCATGTACAGTGTGGTATGCACTCAACACTTGGTCGGGGCTCCTTTTGCATGAATTACTGCATCAATGGAGGTGATCAGCCTGTGGCACTGCTGAGGTGTTATGGCAGCCCAGGTTGCTTTGATAGCAGCCTTCAGTTTGTCTGCATTGTTTTGTCTGAGGTCTCTCATCTTCCTCTTGACAATACCCAACAAATTCTCTATGGGGTTTAGGTCATTTGCTGGCCAATTAAGCACAGTGATACCATGATCATTCAACCAGTTATTGGTACGTTTGGCAGTGTGGGCAGATGCCAAGTCCTGCTGGAAAATTAAAACAGCATCTCCATAAAGCTGGTCAGCAGAGGGAAGCATGAAATGCTCTAGACTTTCCTGGTAGAGGGCTGCGCTGACTTTGGACTTGATAAAACACATTAGACCAACACCAGCAGATGACATGGCTCCCCCAAATCATCATGGACTGTGGAAAAATTTGCATTTCATTTGGTCTCAGAGTTTCGAGGAAGAGTGGAAAGGCACAGAATCCAAGCTGCATGAGGTCCAATGTGAAGTTTCCACAGCCAGTGTTTATTTGGGGAGCTGGTGTTGGTCCACTGTGTTTTATCAAGTCCAATGTCAGTGCAGCCCTCTACCAGGAAATTCTAGAGCACTTCATGCCTTCCTCTGTTGACCAGCTTTATGGAGATGCTGATTTCATTTTCCAGCAGGACTTGGCACCTGCCCACACTGCCAAAAGTACCAGTACCTGGTTTAATCATCATGGTATCACTGCGCTTGATTGGCCAGCAAACCCGCCCGACCTAAACCCCATAGAGAAAGCCGCTACAAGGAAGTCAGGAAGCCCGGCCAAGTATTGAGTGCATACTATACTGTACATGGACATACTTTTCAGTAAGCCAACATTTCTGTATTAAAAATCCTTTTTTCTATTGGTCTTATGTAATATTTTAAGTTTCTGAGGTACTGAATTCTGGGTTTTCACTAGCTATAGGCCATAATCATCAAAGTTAAAAGAAAGAAATGCTTCAAATATATCACTCTGTGTGTAACGCGACTATATAAAATATATTTGTTTCACTTTTTTAACTGAATATAAATTAACTTTTTGATATTCTAATTTTATGAGCTGCACCTGTACATAAGTGACAGATGCCGATTTTTTTCAGTGAGGTTTAGCACTGGATTGTCCTGATGAAGGGGGACCCTTCGGCACCCCAAAATATGTAGGCTTTTTATAATGCAAGAGTTTGAAGAAAATGAAATCTGGACATTATGCATTCCCTTTATGGTGCTTTGTTCCTTGCACACACAGTCCCTTTTTACACAAAGAGATGGCCACTCGTGGGAGAACAGCCTATAGCTGGCCATGCTCTGGTTGAATTTCGGCCCATAGAGTGTGCGGCCAAGAATAATCATTCCCTATACACTGCTTAAGACATGACTGAAAACCTTTACTGCTTTAGAGTTCCGGGCCAAACACCTTTCTTCTATCTTTACAATATTGCACAGGTGGCTCAAGGTGGAAAATGAATGAGTATTAAAGTGGTTGTAAAGACCCCCCTCCCCCAATACTTACCTGAGCCCCATCTCGATCCAGCAATGTGCATGAGAGCCTTGGCTGTCCCAGTACTCCCTCTCCTCATTGGCTCCCACTGCTGTCAGTCAGCGCCAGTAAACCAACGAGAGAGTGGGGGGCAGGGTCGAGCTGCAGCTATGTGCCTTATGGACACACAGAGTAGGGCTCGGGAGCGAGCATGCACCAGTGCCCCCATAGCAAGTCGCTTGCTATTGGGGGCATTGGTCAAAGGGGAGGAGCCAGCAGGGGACCCGAGAAGAAAAGGAGCAGGCCTGCTCTGTGCAAGACCATTGCACAGAGCAGGCAAGTATGGCATTTTTTTTTTAAAGCCAAACCTTTAATACCACGTTAATGCTCTTCATTGTAGGTAACTTTTTTTTTTTAAACTATTTGTTTTTTTTTTTTTTTTTACTGAAATCTTCTTCTGACTCAAGCACATTTGGATAAGAATATCTTCTTGGGTCTGCCATCTTATGTTTATGGATAAACATATCGTGATGTTGTGTAAATACCTCACATTCTTTGACCTTTTGCTAAATGTTCTTTCACTCCGCTAGCCCATTACAGATTCCTTTTCGGTTACATAAGCTGTGATTCTGATGCACAGGGTTTTCAAGCTCCCTCCTGTACTTAATAAACCCATATTTCCTTTCTACTGGCCGTTCTTTGTCATTTGTGTGCTCTGTAGGCTCTATATTGCATATACCCAGGGCTTTCTTTCAGCAGGAACGCATTCAGTCCTGGAACCTCCAGCACTGAATGTATGTAATGGCAGGGGGTGCTGGGGTGTCTGTTGAGGCTGGCTGATGGAGGATCTATTGTTGCTGGTGGGGGATCTGTTGTTGCTGAAGAATCAATTGCTGTTGGGATGGATCTACTGTTGAGGGAGAGGTCTATTGATGCTGGCTGCTGGGAGATATGTTGTAGCTGACAGAGGTCTGTGGTTGTTGCTGGGGGAGGTATTTTATTGCAGAAGGTCTATTGTTGCTGCAGGGTTTTAGTCCCCTTTCACACTTGTGGGACTTGGAGCTGCAAAGTTACATGACAAGCCGTACCCCATGATTTCCAATGAGTAACATTCATATCTGCGCAACTTCAAAGTAGTCCCTGCACTACTTTGGTCCAACTTTGATGCGACTTGAGGTCCATAGACATAAAGATTACATAGTCATTGCTTCAAGACGCGTCAAAATTGCGCGACTTGCAGGTCACACAAGTGTGAAAGGGGTCTTCTTGTCCCTGGCTGCAGATAATCTAATTTACTGAATTTCTTGTTTTCATCAACAAATTGTACAGATTACTTGGCACCATAAAATATTTGGCTCTGTATTCCCTAAAGGGACAGTGCTCAGAGGTGGATAGGGGGCAGGGGCAAGGGGTGGCTCAGAAGGGGAGTGGGGGGGAGGGTACCTGCAGCTTTATAAAAAGACCTGCATATACTAAGGCATTGGGACATGGACAGTGGTGGGGCATCTGGTTTACAGCAAATACATTTGTACCACAGACTATTTTTCTTTATATATGGAATTAGTGGTGTGTGCAGGCAGGCAATCCGCATGAAGTACAAATTGATAGAACACAAATTATGTGAAGGAATTGTTTGCAATGTGATTTCTTGATGTGGTAATCACATTAAAGTTTACAAAAAACTGCATCCTTTTTATGTAGTTATTTTAGCAATTTTCTTCTGACAACAAAAGTAATTGTATTTTAGGTACAAGCTCTAAATCCTAGGTCAGCGCCAAGCCACAGTTCCCTACTTATTGGCTTGAATAGGGAATATTTTCCACCTTCCTGTTGTGTACTCTTGAGTGTGGTTCTGGATTTTTATACCCATGCTTGTACGCTTTTGATTTATCTTTTGTATCAGTTGTTGCACGCTGCAATATTATAGCAACAAGTGCTGTAAAATGTTTTCCTACACCAAGACTTTGAAATATGGAGTGCTTTTGAAACAGGAATGTATTGGAGCGGCTTGTAAATGTCTCTCTCGGAATTATAAACATACCATTTAGAGTGATTCCATTTGTGGACATGCCACTATTGTAAGTTGTTTTATTGTTAATATTCATTTTAATATATTTTTAAGGCTGAACTCTGAACACACAAAAAATAAATATTTGGTAGGGGCATTGCTTGCCATGTCCTTTTCTGTAACAGTTCAGATCGCTTGACTGCTAGCGAAGTTGGACCCTTTTTATTCACATAAACTTCTGTTTGCTGTTATATTGTACCTGTGCAGTAGATCTCTAGGCACTAAAGAGACCATGTCAAAGTTCATGCTACATTTCAGGCAGATAGCATTGTAATGTATTTCTAATAGCTCCTATCAGGGCTTTTTTTTCTCAGAGAATAGTTACTGGAACTCCACCCTTCTGAGTCACGTCTTGTCAGCACCCCCTACCCACCTCCGAGAACTATGCCTTGGTTCCACCTTCTACCCACCTCCAAACACTGTCCCTTGGTTCCACCGTCTACCCACCTCCGAGCACTATGCCTTGGTTCCACCCTCTACCCACCTCCAAGCACTGTACCTTGGTTCCACCCTCTACCCACCTCCAAGCACTGTCCCTTGGTTCCACTGTCTACCCACCTCCGAGCACTATGCCTTGGTTCCACCTTCTACCCACCTCCAAGCACTGTCCCTTGGTTCCACCCTCTACCCACCTCCGAGCACTATGCCTTGGTTCCACCCTCTACCCACCTCCAAGCACTGTACCTTGGTTCCACCCTCTACCCACCTCCAAGCACTGTCCCTTGGTTCCACCCTCTACCCACCTCCGAGCACCATGCCTTGGTTCCACCCTCTACCCACCTCCAAGCACTATGCCTTGGTTCCACCCTCTACCCACCTCCAAGCAGCGCCTCATTTAGAGAATACCTAGTATCATTGTGTTGTATGGAATTTAATTGTAGCAAGAAAAGACGTAAAATAGATCCCCTGCAGCCAGCAACAATATATCCCACCCCCAGCAATAATAGACCCCGAGCAACATAGAACCCCTGCAACAAAATATCACCCCAGCAACAATAGACCCCTGGCAGCAAGAACAGATCCCAGCTGCCAGCAGCAATAGACTCTCCAGCAGCCAGGAACATTTGACCCCTCCCTCAACAGTAGATCCCATCCAACAAACATTGACCCTTTAGCAACATGAGCCCCTCCCCAGCAAAAACAGGCCACAATACAAAATTAGATCCCCCAGCAGCCAGCATCAGTAGACCTTCCAGCACATCCTTTGCCATTAAATACTTTCAGTGCTGGAGGTGCTGGAACTGCGTTCCCCTGTATTCCCGCTATAAAAAGCCCTCTTTCCTATGAATTCTGCACTCAGAGCAGGGCTGAAGTTGCTATAAAGTTGGGCATATTGGGCTTCCAGTGTATAACCGCAACATCACCCACAGTTGCCCTTCTAAACACAAACCCAAGGAAAGAGCAGGTTGGTGCTGACTTATGGGGAGCAATACTGATTGGGACAGATTTTCTAACCCATCCAGTTTAATACTCTACTCAGTGATGGCTAACTGGCAGAATTGGAGACCTTTTTTACATATGGGATTGAGCAACTGTTAAGCCTGTGAGTTTTTTTATTCTATATGTCTAGTTTTAGAAAGTGTTAAAACTGCCTTGCCTTCCATCTTGCACAGTTGTACGGTGTCCCCTCCTGCACTAAAATTGCTTACCCTGCTTTCACTGCACACTGTTAACGTCTTACAATGTGCATCATGCAGCCTGTCAAAGTCCAAGGTGGGGTCATAGACGAGTTGAAAACCAAATGATCTGTTGATCGAAATACAAAAATGGAGAATATGATTGTACCATCATTTGTTTTGTTTTCAAAACATAGTCTAGCATGTTGGATCAGGCACTTTCGATTGGGTCACGATTGTGTGCCGCAGTTGGCACACAAATGAAAAATAAACAACCAAGAATTTTTGTTCAGTTTTTGACTCGTCTATGTGCTTAACTCACTTCTTGGCTGGAGGGCATGCAGCATCATCTAGTTTCTTCCTCCCCAGCTAGACTGTCCCAAGCCCACCCCTTTCATTAATTGGATTTTGTTTCTTTAGGCTCTGTTCACACCTGAGCAATCCAAATTGTGGGTGGAAACACAGGAGCTTCTTTTAAGTAATAGCATCATGTGTTGCGATTTACCATGATTGCAGCGCAATTTTTCTCGCCACAATCGTGGTGCGGTTGGGGTGCCATTAAGAAGTAATGGCATCACACAGATGTGTCCCGAGATTTGTCACTATTTCGAATCTCAGGCAGAATGACAGCGATTCCGCCCACGATTCGGATTCCTCAGGTGGGAACTTAGTCATGGAGGCTCAGCGTCACATGTGGGAGTTACCACATATGTGCCGCACCTTGCCAACCCCTCCCACTAATCATGATCTACCTGGCATTACATAGAAAAGTACAAAAACCCAGTGATGTCACTTGCCCTAAAAAAAAGGGTATGTATTTCAGATAGGTTTTATTTATTAAGCTTATAACATGTTGATATGGGTCTAGGAGTAACCAGAGGAGGCAAAATATGAAGATATTAAACTTGGGCTTCAGTCTTGCCCATGCACATGTAAATCTTCAGGTCCTGATTTTACCAAACAAGCAGTTAATGCATTACACAGGTCTCCTAAAGGAATAGATATAGAGTGAGTCTAATGGTCAAAAGCATACGTTTCCAACTTCTTGGCAGTAGATCATACAATCCAAAAGAAATGGGTGCACAATGTTCTTTTTCTAGACCAAAGGTTTATTCAGCAAAATGGAAGTACAATACAATCAGACATCAAAGTGAAGAACCTTGTTGGCAATGAATGCCAATTGTTCTCCAGAAAAAAAGGAATGAAGATTGTCACCGTTTGTTTTACTAAGCCAAATCAGTCAAACAGGTAGAGATTGCTGCACGATGATGACTTCATGGAGGGTACATCGGATTTTGGTTGCCCAGCACTTGTAGATTATGGTGTGAGATTTTAATGGTCGAAAACAAATATGAAACTCTGCACAATTATCCCAAGCTTTTATATTCCTTCATAATTAAGCCTCATTTACATTGCTGCTGGTAAACGGAAGTTTAGAGGGATTTGGGTGTTTTTTTTTCAGCTGCCCCTGAACTCTCCTCTGTTATCTTATCAGTTCATTTACACAGGGTCAGTTATAGTCCTTTACAGGCAGTTGAGTTTAGAGGCTTTTTTTTTTTTTTTTGGAACGCAAAAAAATGGGTTCAGGCGCCAGTTCAGAGGCATTTGAAACGCCAAACCGCTTATAACGTGTCTAAACGCAGTAACTCGCGTCTAGGAGCGTTTTGTTTTACAGGTGTTTCCATTTTAAAAAAAAAATGTTTTTTTCTTTTCAAAAACGCTCCTAGACGCAAACGCGTCTAACTGCGGCATGCAAAACAGACGTTTTAGACGCCGGTTTCTAGCTGTCAAGATAAAACGTTCAGGGGAGGTTGAAACTGCGTCCCGTATAAATGGAGCCTTAGAGTCAATTGGGCGTTTTTTTCCAGCTGCCCCTTTACTCATCTAATGTTATCTTATCAGTACATGTACACAGGGTTGTTTAAGGTCATTTCCAGGCAGTTGAGTTTAGAAGCTTTTTTTGGAAAGAAAAAAAAAATGCGTTCAGACGCCAGTTCAGAGGCATTTGAAACGGCAAATGCCTGTAACAGCTTGTAAATGCGCCTAAATGCCTAACTCTTGTTTGGCAGCGTTTCGTTTATAGATGTTTGTCATTTAAAAAAAGAAAAGCTTCTACACACGAACGCAGCAAAATGCGGCTAAATACAGCTTGTAAAACACGGCTAAACTGCCGTTTTAAGCGTTGGTTTCTAGCTGTCCAAAAAGTCGTTCAGGGGAGGTTGAAAAAGCGTCCAGTGTACATAAGGCCTAAGACTTGTCCCAACACTGTCCTTGTGAATCTGTGACCTGAATGGACATTAAAGTACATACATATTTATAATAAATGGTAAGTGAGCTTTAAAGCAAGGCAATACTGGTCTCTGTAGCTTTGGGCACTGTAGAGAAATTCATCATCAAAATTCCTAGCAAGTCTTTCAGCAGCTCATCATCACACTCTGCTCACCCCTCCCAGGAGTGACTAAAACCTAGAGAATGTGTCTTGAAGGGAGAATGGAGTGAAACAAGGCGCTGAGAGTCATTCCATTGCTTCTCCTGTGCATCTTTCCCAGGATCCTCCTGTTTCTTATACATGTGTCATGGGGGGGGGCTTAAGGGTCTTCTAGTAATGTGGCGCACTTTAAAGAGGAAGTAAACCCAGATGGGGTTTTTCTCTACATCCCCCTGCAAAGTAGATGCATTATGGGCTACTATGTATCGCATAGTAGCCCATTATGTGCCACTTACCTGCAAACGAAGCCTGCGACGTCCAGCGCTGTCCCCTGCGCTGGTGCCGTCCATCTTCCATCTGGGGCCGCAATCTCCGGCTCTGTGACTGGCCGGAGTCGCGTGGCGTCTCTTCCGCGCATGTGCACAGGAGCCGCCAGTCACGGCACGTCGCAGTGGAGTAACGGCACGGAGGCCGTCTCTTTATTGCGCATGTGCCGAAATGACGTCGCACAGCTTAGTACTCTGCATATCTCCTGCGTGCAGGTTAAGGAGATGAGTAGGGCACCTACAGGCAAGCCTTATTATAGGCTTACCTGTAGGTGAAAGTGGTTGTCACGAGTTGACAACCACTTTAAGAATATGTAAACACATGAATGTCCATAGCCTAGGCTAACTTTAAATTGGGACACCAGGATAAAAAAATGCATATATGGTTTCTGTTTTGCTTGCCAAATGATTTGTAATTTATTTAGCCACTGTTGTAATTTATACTTCAGAAGATCACGTTTGTTGTTTTAGCCTTTAGGTAGACAGGTCTAGAATCATTCTGAATGTGAACATGGCAGAGAAATGCACCTAAAATTATATATAAATATCATGTATACCAGAAGTCGGTTGTTGCCACTGGGCAACCACTTCTGCCATTGGTGACTTTCAGCTTCTCCCATTATACATTGCAATTATATATCATCTATATCCGCTTTTTTCAACCTGGATTTCCTGAAACCCTAGGGTTGTTACAGAGGTTGCTCAGGGTTGGAAGGAGGGTCGGGGTCATCCCACTGAACACCAATGTAAGGAGCATTCTTCCCCCTGACAATCAAGCTAATATACCGTGAGCTGTAGATCTAATATATATTAGCAGAGGTTCCCTGAGAACGGGAAGTGATTTTCCTCCATGTTATACAGATTGAGAAAGGCTGCTCTATACAAAAGCAAATAGGAAGTACCATCGTGCAGACAAATGTTGATTTGTGGAATATGAAATTGCCAAGCTAAATTTCATTTTAGCAGAAAAATAGGAAAACGCAATTTAATGCCAAGATGAATCCTAAGTGACGGCTCCGCAGCTTCTGACATCAAACACAACAGCCGGCCAGACCCTGCAGGGAAAGTTTATTCAGTTAATTAATGATTTTGGCTGTCCTACACAAGACTTTTAAATGTTCAGTCTATCAGGTAGGGATTAAAAGAATATGTTGTTGTCATGAAGCACTTTGTGTAACATTTACAGGCTGTTCTCTTTTTCTCCTTTATTGATGCAACATAGCTGTGATCTGTGTGAACTCCTTACAGTATTGTCGCTAGTTATTTCAGTTACACCCCACCCAGGGAAATAATAATTGTGCCCCAGGGCATCTCAACCTTCTAAGGCACTGCTTGCATTGTATGTATGCTGTTTTTGTGTTTTTATTTTTATATTTGTTTTTTTTGTTAATGTTGAGGTCAACTGCCACAAGGTTCACCTACAGCGGGTGGTCAGCAACCAGTAGATCGTGGACAGGTGACCGGTAAATCTCGGTCTGGGCTTGCTGACCCACCATCCCAGAGCATCAAACCAAGTGCAATGCAGAAGGACTACTTGTAAAGTTGGAGTTGTAGTAGTTAGCAAGAGCTGCATAAGCCGATGCCTCCCCCGCAGTGCTGTGTGCACGTCAGTAGCCACAGCAGCACTTATACGCTTTGTCATGGTTGGTGGGTGTAGCACCTGCCAAGCATGACCCATTCAAGTGAATGAGGCTACTCTGCAAGTGCTCTGCAACCTTGTGCAGTACAGCAAACAAGGGGTTAAAGCAGGCGGCATTGTGTTGCTTTCTCACCACCTGCTTTAACCCCTTGAACCCTGCAGAAGCATGCAGTTGCGGAGCGTTTTCAGAGTGGGGGATTTATTCCTGCTGCGGCATGTGTACACCTAGGGCTGCTGCCTCAGTAGCTAAAGGAGGTAGGGATTGGGGGGCGTTAAACTCAGCCACAGGGTTTTTCCACTCCCAAATTTACGTGTCAACAAGCCCTAAGGGTGCCACTGCGGAATGAAACTAAGGGCTCATTAACAAGAGCAGCAGGCATTGCTGATCCTCTGAAAAATTATCCAAGTATGTTTGATAGGTGGTGAGGAGGTGATATGTTGCCTCCTCATCACCTGATTTAAAGGCATGATTGCCGTGCAATGCCGGCGATTGGGGCACGGTTATATGGCAATTAGAGACTTGAATCAGGTGTGAGGAAGCAACACTGTGCCCTGTGATCTTTGACTTCTCCCATGTTGTTCAGGTAAATCTCCACCTCCTACCCCTGACCTACAGAGACTTGCATAATATCAAGTTATGTCACCCGCCCATTGATGTTGTGCTCAGGGGGAGGCATGCACATTCCAGGCATTGCCCGTGTCTAGGGGGATACATATGCATTATGGGCAGAATACAGGGAATCGCTGGGACATATAGTCCTCATGATTTAGAGATTTAGATTTCTGAAGAGTTTAGTGCACACTCCCCAACGGAAAGTTCAGGAAAGTGTTGAAGAGGACGGCACAGGAAGGAGCTGCTGGAGGTGCTCCCAAGGCTGGAGAAGTTCCAGGCAGAAGTGATGTCAGCTTGGGGGTGGACCACCAATACATCTCCTCCAGCCCTGTGAACAACTCCAGCAGCCGTGGTCATCGGCGGGGACACTATGCAGATTTGAATTTGACTGCATATATACTTTAATGTGAGTTGTTATAACATTTTTAATAAACTGCCTATTGCTGCACTAGATGGCACTTCCCTTTCTATATTGCAGGGATATGCAATTAGCGGACCTCCAGCTGTTGCAAAACTACAAGTCCCATCATGCCTCTGCCTCTGGGTGTCATGCTTGTGGCTGTCAGAGTCTTGCTATGCCTCATGGGACTTGTAGTTCTGCAACATCTGGAGGTCCGCTAATTGCATATCCCTGCTATATTGGGTTCACACACACAGAAGTGGTGGGGGAAATCGCATGTGATTTGGATAGGAATCACACCACATTCCTGTCCTAATCGCATAGGATTCTTTGCAGTGCAATTCATTTTGTATGGACGCAAATCGCACAGCAAAGTATCGGGAGCATTTTTATGAGTCCTCATGAAAATACTCGGTAAGGGCACCGATATTGGCATCAGTGCATCCCTAGTGATGAATTTGTATGCATTTGGCCTACCTGAATTTGTATAGATGGGTGAATTTTAATCAATACATAGAAACTGCTGTTCCATATCTTGCATTGATGAGAGCCAGTAAGCACATAAAAGCTGGATACATAGCCCTACATATTAGACTTTATCTGTCTGTAATTTATATCATTTTAATGCACTGTCATTACAGTCTGTTGCATGTGAACCAAAATTAAAAAAAAAAATCGGAAAAAAGTTGTATGATGTTTTGTGCAATGAAGTATAAACTACGTATGTCTACTGAGTTTTGTGGTGTATTCTGTAAAGCTGTCAATTTCTAGTTCACTTTTAGGCCACTGGAACCACAAATAGGATTGCATGCAAGTGTCAGAAACTAGGCAATCTGCCACTTGCGAGTTTCTTGAGATAAGGCCAGAGTCAGGGTTGTCTGTTCAGTACCTAAAATATTCATGTTTTGATGAAATGAGCGTGGATGTTGAGGTTTGTAATGGAAGATCTGATGTAGGGCCGCCATTGCTGATCTCTGTACCTGCAAATGCTGTTTGTCAACCTGACATTATTCTCCCTTCAATACTTTGGGTCCATGACCAGAAACAAGGCTGCAAATAAGGACACCTGGTTATTTGTGGGCTGCATCCTTTTTCCGAGTCAATGATGCAAAGGATTGCAGTAGGGGGTTCAGCATAACTGCCAGGCAACTAGCATTTTCAGAAAGCGTTCAATACAAGGCTCAATCTTTTTTTCTTTTCTTACGATCCAATAAGATTTTTTAAAATTCCTGTTTGTATCGACATTTGGAGTGGGAAGTCTATTAACCTGAATATTTATGTTTGATCAATTAGGTCCTTGGCTCAGCACTTGGTTTGTCATCGGATGTGTGAATTTCAGGAATAGATTTTTGCTGTCAGGCTGACAAGTGGAAAAGAAGCCAGGAAAGGGACGTGTTATCGGGTAAGTGACAGGCCCATGCCAGACATGGCAGTTTGTTTCCTCATTTATGATTTATGGGTCATGTGACAATTTTTGGGCTGTGCTAGTGAGTGAATGACGCTCATAACAAAGGTTTAATAGCACACCACCTAGAACTTGTGTAATAGGTGACTTTTTAACAGGTTCCTTGTATCAGTATTACAGTGATGCATCACACTATGTCTCATGTGTTTTATATGGGGTCGGTCAAAGAGTGGATTGACCTACACTCAAAACTAATACAGTCTTTTAAACTATTTTCCTGTGTGGACTGTCTATTTTTGATTGTCATATCACTTACAGTATGTGTGTGTGTTTATACGTCCTCTGTTGGCATTCTGCTGTCCATCTCTCAATGTCTCCACATGCTCTTCTTTAAAGTACTGAATTTTCAGCTAGATGAGGAAGGGCAGAGATCAGGAAAGATACATGAGAGAAATGGAATTGGTCATCCCTTTGCTTTACTCCCTTTTGCTGGACAATAAGAGATCCGTTGTCTCGCTGTCATTGGGATGGTGAGTAAAGGCAACAGGGCCTCCATTAGGGGGGTACAGGCAGTACTGTTGTAAGGGCCACAGTGTCTCAAGGGGCCCTTACAACAAAGACTTTAGCAGTCTTTAACATTGAAGTCTATAGGAGGGCGGCAAGTTTGGGACCTCTAGCACCTATGGTTTGGCCGTACCGGGTCCCCAAATTGACCAGTCATTGACCGGCAATTGTCAGATGAATTTCGGACTTAATATTGGAGTCTAAGGGAGGGGGGCACCCGGTTTAGGAACACCGTTCTCCTGAACCATAGGCGATAAAAATACCAAATTTGGGTCACATGGAAAGGGCCCCCTGGACCACAACTGGTCCAAGTTTGGGACCTCCAACACCTATGGTTCGGCGCAAGGTCTTATTGCAAGCATTGGGTGAGGCTGTGCTGCCTGTGCACTGTTTTTGCAACCCCTTGGATCCCACACTAGCATGCATTGCACACTTCACTTGAATGGGTCATGCGTGGCAGGCTACACTTTTTAAGTGTGACAGGGTGTATAATTCCTACTGCGGCTGTGACATGTGTACACCCCTGGCCAGTGGGCAGATGTGGTGGGGTGGCCAGTGGATGGGCCCTGGGGAATGTTGGTGGTCAGACGGGGGGGCCCAGGTCTAAAGCTCTGTAAGGGGCCCCAAACTTTCTAATGGCTGCCCTGAAGGGCAAAGTTTTCCAACAGATACAAATAACAAAAATCACCTTTTGATAATTAAGTGGAGAAGGGTTATGGCTAACTGCCGATATATGTTGAAAGTTGTGTCCCTGTTGTTGTCTCCTGTTCAGGCTCAGTGTTGTTAAACCCAAAATCAGTGTGTATATGCAGAATAGCATGCTTGTTAGACTCACTCTGGAACTTAAGGGGTTAATCCTCTGCATTGTGTAAAAAGGCTGCTTGATCTTATATGCACAGATCTCCCCCACCTGCACTGTCCCACTGGACAAGTCTAGATGAGACCCAGTGTGTGGAGTCAGGCTGCATATGCTCAGTTTGGTCTCTATTGCTGGAGAGAGCATTTCGTGTTTTGAGTTTTCTTTTTTCTTTTTTTTTTTTTTTATTTGGAACCGCTCATACTTTTCCAAGAATTATCTGTATTGCATACTTGCATTGATCCTGCTTGCCACAGAGAATTGGGGTGGATTTGATTTAAATCACTAGTAAAAAGGCTTTATTTTAAATCAACTTTATTTAAATCGTAATTTAAATAAGAGCAACTGTTATCTCTGTCCCGCAACGGCTCCTCCTCTGACCCGCTGTTGACTCACCGACAGTCCCATTCACTTTAATGGGACGGCTGGTGATGCGGCAGTGACACAACAAGGTGAGTGGATGCCCGCTAACGGACGCTGCCATGATGGATCTGAAATGACAGGTGCTCTTTAAATGTAAGGACTTATTATTGCTGGTAGTTAGAATCTTTAATATTTGCAAACAAAATGAAGATTTCCTATTTAGAATAAGAAGCTGTCAGGTTAGTAAAACAGCGATATCAGAACCGATACAGTTTGTAGTGTACATAGATTTGCAAAACAATGGGATAAAGGAATATTCCTGAACTTTGTTTCATCTCATGGTTACTGTGACATTGTGTGAATGCATCAGTGCAGAGTTTATTCTCTCAGCTTGCAGAACTTGGATTCATTGAATGAGTTTACCAAAAATGTAAATATTGCAGAATATACAGCCTCATGCTACATAACTAAGCTCCATTTCATGCTGAATAAACTAAATTATTAATGTATCTTAAATAGAAAACTACCTTTAGGCCGATTTTTACTCCAAAAGCATTTTGTTAAAATAAGTTTGATAAAAATAAAAAAATCGATTCAAATCAAAAAAATCAGATTCAAAAAAAAAATCCACCCTGCAAAGAATGCATATTTCATACCTGAGATATGGTGGGTCACCACCCCTCCTCTCCACCTCACCCAATCAGTCCAAAGTGTTCTATAGAAGGTGACAGTTCTAAATGAGCAAAAGCCCCCCCCGTCCTTAGTGTGCAGGCAGGAAGCCAGGAACCTGAGCAGGGCCCAGAAGACCATGGATAGCGCTACAGCGATTTCCAGCTTCCCCAGCGGCCCATCAGGTGTGAGATTTGCATATTTTACACTGTGCCATGCTGGACCATTGTAAGTGTGCAATACAGATAATTCCTGCAGTTCTGCTGTAAAGCTTTTTATGCAGTAGTCATAACCTCCTCGGTGTCAAGGCCCATGCTTTGAATGTTCCTGTGTCTGTCCACACTTCTCTGCATTTCACAGCTGCAGAGCCCTGAACTCCATAATAAAGATTTGGCTCCAGTGGTTGGGAGCTTTCAGCACCTTGCAGGCTCTTCTGTCAGTCAGCATTATGTAATGGATGTGGTGGGTAAGATGCAGATATGAGTGACTGCTATTGGATTGCTGATTTATGTGGTGCTGTTCACATCTTATATTGCCATCTTTACTTTTTAATTAGACCAAAGTTCTCCGGTAAAAGAATGCATTTGTCCAGTACAGTATCTTGATGGGAATCCTCTAAACTAGTTTGTTTTCCAGCAGCTCTCGTTTGATCATCGTTGTCCTAATACAGCCGATTATTAAGAAATCCATTATCGTGTTGTGTTTTCATGCTGCAAAGTTGATAACTTCTTGAAATTTGCATTCCAGCAGTGTGCAAACCTTTCATTTTTTTATTTGTGTCCCAAATTATTTCTGGATGGTTTATATTTAGTATCAATGAAAAGCACAGATGTTCTGTAACCTACTTATGGAGCGTAATTGATTACAGTCTCCAAGCACTGTCGTTTGTTCTGTTTTTTTGTAGGGTGCACATCAGGTAAGTTTTTAGTTTTAACCACTTAAGGACCGAGCCTATTTCTGACACTTGTTGTTTACAAGTTAAAAACAGTATTTTTTGCTAGAAAATCACTTCGAACCCCCAAACATCATATATATATATTTTTAGCAGACACCCTAGAGCAGGGATAGGGAACCTGCGGCTCTCCAGCTGTTGTAGAACTATATTTCCCATCATGCTTCTGGGAGTAATTGTACCCATCAGCCTTGCAATGCCTCATGGGAAATGTAGTTCTACAACAGCTGGAGAGCTGCAGGTTTCCTACTCCTGCCCTAGAGAATAAAATGGAGATCATTACAATACTTTGTCACACCGTATTTGCGCAGCGGTCTTACAAACGCAATTTTTTCGAAAAAATACACTTTTTTGAATTAAAAAATAAGTAAACCGTAAAATTAGCCCAAATTTTTTCTGTGATGTGAAAGATAATGTTTCGCCATGTAAATTGATACCTAACATGTCATGCTTCAAAATTGCGCCCGGTCATGGAATGGTGACAAACTTTGGCTCTTAAAAATCTCCATAAGTGTCGTTTAAAAAATTCTACAGGTTACCAGTTTTGAGTTACAGAGGAGGTCTAGTGCTAGAATTATTTCTCTCGCTCTAGCGATCACAGCGACACCTCACATGTGAACACCGTTTAAATATGTGGGCGCGACTTGCGTATGCGTTCGCTCCTGAGTGCGAGCTCGGAGGGCCAGGGTGCTTTGCAATTTTTTTTTTTTGTTTCTTTTTTATTTTACTTTTTATTTTTACACTGTCCCTTTAAAAAAACTTTTTGGATCACTTTTATTCATCTTACAAGGAATGTAAGCATCCCTCAGATGTCAACAAAACCGAACGAAAGGAAGGCGCACACACCTAGTGCATTACCAAACACATTCAATAGGTGTTTTAAAAGGTTAAAAATGGATACTCACAAGAGTGGTGACCCACAGTGGGCCATAAAATTGCACAATATCCCCCGAAACACATCAGCCTATACCCGTCCTGTATCCGTACCGTTGATATTGTGCAATTCTATGGCCCACTGTGGGTCACCACTCTTGTGAGTATCCATTTTTAAACTTTTAAAACCCCTATTAAATGTGTTTGGTAATGCACTAGGTGTGCGCACCTTTCTTTTGTTCTGTTTTATAGCTTCAATCTGATCACCCCATCTGAGGAGGGCAGCATGCGCCTGGTTTTTGGAACACTGGTGTCCTTGTTGGCGTTTAGGCCTCATACACACAGGCGTTAACAAAAACGAGCTGTAACGTCAGTACCGACGCCAGGAAAAAAGCCACGTTAAAAACACGATTTCATCAGCGTTTTGCATTGGCGTCAATGCGCGTGCTTCCACGCTAGCTTTCAGCGGTGTTTCTCTGTCTCTATTCAAAATCTATGGTTCCCTATGGGAACCCATTGATTTGAATAGAAGTCTCACCAGAAGTCAGATCTGACTTGCGGTGCGACTTGTGTGCAGAGGATCTTGAAGGGGAACCCCCACAAAAATTTCTTTTAAAAAATTGCGTCGATTCCCCCCAAGAGGTACCAGACCTTTCTGTCTGGTATGTATTTTAAGGGGAACCCCCACGCCAATAAAATGGCATAGGGTCCCCCCAAAATCCATACGAGACCCCATCGTAACCCTTCCCTTTCACCTGAAAAAAAGTGTCCAAAAAAACACACTACACAGCTTTTTAAAATATTTTATTAAATCAGCTCTGGCTTTTTCTCCCCCTCTCTTCTCTCTCTCCGGCGTCTTCTTTCTTTGGCTCTTTTGATGGGTCTTCTGCTCTTGCTGCTGTCTCCTCTGCTGTCTTCTCCCTCTCTCTTCTGGAGACGTTGACTCGTCACTCTCTCCCACTCGAAAACCAATTCTGTGCTGCGAGTTGCCTTATATTGGCATGGGGCGAAGGCCCCCTTCCCTTATGATGTCACAGCCCCACCCTGCCCTGTGATGCCAATATGAGGCAACCGTGCAGCACGTGCCGGCATTCGAGTGGGAGAGAGCTTGCTCGTTCCTACCCCATTTTCTGGCCTGCCAGGCTGCGTGCTCTGATAAGGGTCTGGTATAGATTTTGGGGGGGGCTCCACGCCGTTTTTTCGGCGTGGGGGTTCCCCTTAAAATCCATACCAGACGAAGGGTCTGGTACCTTTTTGGAGGGGAGAGCCCACACAAATTTAAAAAAAAAATTTGTTAAAAATTTTTGTGGGGGTTCCCCTCAGCACACAAGTCGCACTGCCACTCGGACCATCGGATTCAAATCAATGGGCTCCCATAGATAACCATTTATTTTGCATAGAACGCCTGACTAGGCTTAATGCTGTGTATACAACGTTAAGCCGCATTTTTGAGTGTTTTGCCGGCTCAGCGGCAAAACAGCTCTAACGCTGCAGCTTTGGAATGCGCAAGTCCTGCATAAGTTCTACAGCTTAAGAACGCTGATGCCACTTACAGCCCAAAAACGTCAGTGTGTATATGAGGCCATTGAATAACATGGTGTCATTCTTAAGCTGTAAAAACAGCTCAAAAATGCTTTGTTAATAATGCCCATGTGGGTGAGGCCTTAAAACCACAAAGGACTTCTTCAGCACTGGAAGTGACTGTTGTTTTGTATTTCTGCCATGCATGTCAGGAGCGATGTAGTGGATTTGCAGGGTTCCCGCATAGCACCGAACCGGCACTCAAAAAGCAGTGGTCATCTGCATATTTAATAATGATTGGTGACTTTTTGCTAGTATAGATTGTTGTACTGAATGTCTGGGTAACCATAAACTGTCCATTTCAAGTGTATATCCAGCCTTAACTTTTATTTTCAGTTTTTGATAAGCTAGGAAAGGATTAGAATGCCTAATGTGCTTTCACTGCTATTAAGGGCTCCATTCATTCACATGGCCCCCCTACGTTTTACTTATTCAAACGCAGGAGAAATGTTATGGGAAGTACTGTATAAACATACTTTATGCTTCCCGGATCAAGTTCTCCTGTGTTTAAATGTACTTGCCATTACTTGCACTCACATGTTTAATACATAGCGCACACCACTGCAGATATATTCTATGTGCATCTGCTTTGATCTACGCTAATTATTATTATTATTTATTATACAGGATTTATATAGTGCCAAGAAAATGGAGGGAGACATATCAGCTTAACAGTCATGGTGTGATTGAATCCTTTATATGCGTTTAGAAATGTTCTATAAACAGATATGTCATTGTCAGTATGAATGAGGCCTAAGATAGATTTAAGCTGGCTATACAAGGATCAAATTCTGGCCGATTACTGTGAATCACTGAAATTTAAGCCATGAATTGCCCTGCTGGCACTACCCTGCTCAACAAACTGAGAAATCAGAGGAGCCGGGCGTAACAAAGTTGGATGAACAGTGACTACAGCCAATGAGCTTTACACTCACATACTCCAATTCATCAGGGAGGAATTTAGGGGAAATCTGCAATAGCTACACAAACAGGAATAAATGCTGACGGGGCGTTCAGGCTTTGCTTACTCTTTCTGTTTTTTGTTGCAGATATTCCCTCACTTCTTCTCTGGTATCGGGGGTATCTCTCTAACAAAGCCCCAGATGGTAGCTTTATATGCCATTAATCCTGCCTTAAAAGAGAAGTATGGCCAAAGCTTTTAGGTCATACTTCTCTTTTGGTGGTAATAAAGGTGCAGTGCTTTAATATAGCAACAACAAATTAAATAATCAAGTAAATAATAAATTGGAACATCCACTATAAATCGTGCATAAAAACGTAAATGTGAATATCATACACAAAAAATGCATAAATGAGCTAAGCAGTCCTTTACTCCAGAAATGTCCATGTATTGCTTCCCTCGTCCAAAAACGGGAACACCATGTGCAACTGAGGGTAAAAACGCACTTACCAGCTCACTAGCTGCCAACGCAGCAAGTCTGGCTTTGGGAATTAATCTCCCCTTCCAAGCTATGGACATCCAGCTCCATCCATCCACCTGGGCTCCTCTGACTGTAGTAGCAGCAGCCCACCACTGGGGGAGATTTGGAAAAGCCCACTCCAACACTAGATGGAAAAGAAGCTCTCCCGCAAGGACCCAAATACCAAAACAGGCCATATAGTGTAGTAATGTATTATTGATGTATAAGAATCATTTAAAAACGATAAACATCCAGATGTCCAGTAGTAAAAATATATACAGCAGTGCACTTACTCAGATGGCTGCCAGTTCCGAAACCGGCGGCATGACGTCAGAGACTAGTATAGTTACACCCTGGCACATTTTGTGGCAATGCACATCTTTAGGGTAGCGCTAGTAAACTGCCGTAAAAAATGAGCCCCTTTGAATAGCCTGTATAATCAACTAACAGTCTCTAGAGGGCCAACATGAAGTGACCGGCGCCATTTTGTTGAAGTCCCGCAGTGGACCACATTTTTCCTGAGTCTGTATTACTAAATAGAATGTCAGACAGTCGGAAACTGCAGGAGCATGCGCCGTTGTATTATGGCCCACTAGCAAAAAGGAAAAGCCGATTTACAAATGTATTTATTTTTAAAGAAAAAAACCTTATATTAAACAGATGTAAAAGCTTACCATATAGGTAGCACACAGTTTCTAGAGGGCCAACAGGAAATGACCCATGCCTTTTTGTTGAAGTCCCATGGCCACACCCATTTTTGCTGAGTCTATGTTAATGAGTAAAAAGCCAGAGCCAGAAAAAAAACTAACAGTCTTAAGAGGGCCAGCAGGAAGTGATCAGCGCTATTTTGTTGAAGTCCCGCGGCCGCCGCCATTTTTCCTGAGTCTGTATTTCTAATTACAAAGCCAGAGCCAAGAGGAAAATGCGGGAGTAGGCACCATTCTATTATAGCCCACTAGCACTTCTCTACTACTTTTCTTGTGAGTCACAACCATGCACTTGCTGTACTTTTCGGAATCCGTTGACAGCAGGTTAAAACCCGCTGTCTGTTGATGCTGCAGGGCCACTCCAGACTTTGGAAGGAATCTTGACCATATTGTCAGGATCCGCCCAGCTGACTCTGGCTGTCAGTACTGCATGCTGTACTTTTTCCAGCACTCATGATGGCGGTGCAGTAGTGTGAACTGACCCAATGGAAAATATTATGTGTTCTGTTGTGATTGCATTGGACAAGGCTGTGTGTGAATTGGGCCCAGCTGTGATTTATTTATTTTTTTCATTACTTCTCATGTTTGTGTATCCATTTTCTTCTCTTGTTCATCTGTAAGAAATCCGCCTTTCTCCCAAGTGCAATAAATAAATATACTGTTGTTTATAGGGGGTTTTAAGGGAATTCTCGGCCTGTATTGCCCTTCACAAATCTGAAAGCACATTATTCTAAATAAATATTACATGAAAATTTCTAATCCCTACCTTGTCTGGAAATGATTATTTCAGTATGTTAAACGTGAATGGTCCTCCAGCTAGCCGGTTCACTTCCCCAGGTTAGCTGGATCTCAGAAGCCTGTCAAATGTCTAGCAAAGCGTATCTGATGAAGATGTGTCCTGAAACCGAGGCCTGCTGAATTTTTTACACCTGTGAAGACTCTTCTATTAACTCCTAAGGCTTCTCCAGTAATGTACTGCGCTGATTGTTAAGTTTCTGCATTTCAAAGTAATTCATTCCAGTCCTTTGGCCTTTATCTGGGGAAGAGCTGCACAGCTTAGAGCACATAGCAGATCTATCTTCTGGAGAGGATGGAAATAGGTAATGAACAGGAGCTTATTCAGAGCAGTGCTCTATTGAAATCACATGGTAAAACCTCTCTGCCCGTCTCTTATGGCACATTCCAGTGTAATGAAATCGTCATTTGATGCACTTTATGTATAATTTAAGAGAATGGGGAAAAAAATACAAAAGTTTTGTTGATAGAAATGGCAGTGAATCCACAATATAAACTAAACTATTTACAGAATGAGCAGCATTGCTTTTATGATCCTGTACATACACTCTTGTGCAGCAATTTTGCAACACGTTCAACCAACATTGACTATGTTGTAATCAAGTATATAGTAAATGACTTGACCGTGTTTTCATCGGTCATGCACTGTGGCCCATCAATGCAGTGAATCTATAATATTCAGTTTGGTAATATTATGTACTACCTCCTTGGGACACACAATTTTTTTGTACTTATATAGCACCATCAATTTACACATATATATTATACATTTACATTAGTCCCTGCCCTCAAGAAGCTTACAATCTAAGGCCCTGTCCTGATCTAAATCTGCTAGTACACATCTAGCTCTTCCCTCCCCCCAGACTGACAGCTGCTTACCAAAGGTGTCTGTTTCTCCTTCATCCAGTATGCAGACTCTCTAATACAAGAGGTGTGTCACTGGCCAGATCATCAGGTAAGAACAGAGGGAAAGAAAAACAAAGAAAACCAATGCAGCCAGTGGCAACTGGTTGGTTTATTTTTTGGGAGGACGGCAAACAAAACACCCGCCAGCCCTACCCGCCCGCGTTCTGTCTACCGGTCAATCCGGCACTTACCCCATCTAGGTGGAGGGCTGTGGCTCTGGTGTTCTCTCCTCCAGCATGGTGGCAGGGCTGTCGTTAATATTGTTTGGTTGTTTGGACCCTGGGCAAGCATTTTCTTGGGCCCCACATGCAATTTCGCTTTTCACCACATTTGAGTATTGTATGCTGCCCGTTTTTGCACATTTTCTCATTTTACTTTGTTTTGTTAGTGTGTTGGTTTTCACGTCAGTTTTTTTTAAATTTTGTTTATTTTTAAAAATTACCTTACTACCGCTTTAGACCTGGTTCACATGTATGTGAGTTTTCTCAAGCACAACAGCCCATTCATTTGAATGGGCTGCCATGCTTGCATTTCCCGCAGAAAAAAGGTGCATGCAGCATTTTAAAAATGCAGAGGCCTTGAAATTACATCATGCTTTTGCACCATGCGACTTACCTGCAGTTCCCCCACCCACAAACATGCTTAGTTTTTAGATGTGTGGCCTACACATCTAAAAACACAGAACGTTTTCTGGTTCAGGAACTGCAGGCAAATCGCATGGTGCAAAAGCATGATGTGATTTCAAGGCCACCAAGTTTTTAAAATGCAAGTTTTCTACGTTGCAAGCTTTTTAAAATTATTTTTACCTGTAGGAAAATGCAGGTATGGCAGCACATTCAAATGAATGGACTGTTGTATCTGCACAAACCGGCATACATGTGAACCAAGCCTAAAAGAAGTCCATCAAGCAGTGCTGTGTTTCACTGTGTGGAAGATGTCAGGCTGTCAGCAAAGTGCCACCACTGGTCTTGTTGGCCATGCTGTGTGCTCGCTAAATAAAAGCCACAGCAGAGCCAGGTCAGAGTTTTTGAGCTTAATATGGGCAGCAGTGGCTGCCCGTGCATTGAGGGTGTGCAGGGGCCGCGCCCCCCCATCCATGCCACCACTCCCCTATCCATGCGCCCGGCCCCTTTCAGAATGCCGGGCGCATAATATCCTATGGCAGCGGTGTTTTTTGTTTTTAAGCACATGATCAGAGCCGGAGGCTCAAATAGGCTTCAAAAAGGGTGGGCTCGGTCCCACCCAATTGTGTGACGAAAGCAAATAAATTTTTGCTATTTTCACACTACAGTTCCTCTCCGCCAATCAGGAGGTAGGTTGTGAGACCTGTTTTTTCCAATTGGCCAAAGCACCAGGCGATCCTATTGGATGCCTAGCGCTTTGGAAGAGGAGACACACCCTGGAGCCGCTGTTGCCTGCATGCCAGAGGTTGAGAGGAGAGCACACCACTGCAGCCTGGCTCATGAAGTAAGTGTCGGACCTCAGTCATGTACAGTGCCCTTTATAAGGAATAAAAGAGGTTCTGCAGCAGCTGTTCCATATATAAAGCCTTATGTAAGGACTAGAAGAGGTTCTGCAGCAGCTGATGCATGCATAGAGCCTTATATAAGGAACACAAAAGGTTCTGCAGCAGCTGATCCATGTATAGAACCTTATATGGGGGGGTGGCCTCCGCTGACAGGGAGTCATGGGAGAAGAAGGACCTACCTGGTCTTGGTCTGCTGAGTCTGCTCACCATCCGCATGCTCACACTCGTGCTTCCGGCTGCCGCTAGCACAGCACTCTGACATCGGCTCCTACCCGAGGCCTCCCGAGTCGGGTTTCCGATGTACAGGCATGGCACGGGGCAGGGCCAGAGTGTCATTGGAGCTCACGGCCCCGTCTGCTCTTCGCGCGAGACTTACAGCACAGCGCGCTTATGCCGGCCGTTGGCTGTGTATATGTGAAATGGAGCGATCGGTTTGCGACGCAAATGGGGCTCCCAATTTGCAGTTAGTGCAGGGCTTACAGGGCAGCTGCTTTGGGCCCTAAAACAATGACGGGGCCCTGGGCAGATGCCTTGTTTACCCTGCGTTAAAGACGGCCCTGCACGGCATCTCCTCTCTCCTCCTCCTATGCGCTAGGCATCCAATAGGATCGGCTGCCGTTTTGGTCAATCGGGAAATTGGTCTTGCGAGACACGCTTTCTGATTGGTGAGGAGGAGATTTACTGTGAAAATAGCAACTATTAATTTGCTATTATCACACAACTGGGTGGGACTGCGCCCTGAGCCCACCCTTTTTTGAAGCCTATTTGGGCCTCTGGCTCTAATCACGTGCTTCAAACACCCCCCCCCCCCCAATTGGAATCCATAGTTTGGCGCCCTGTATGTAGATCAGGGGGCCGCCACTTCATCTAATTGTGGGTAAGCTGCTACAGATTACATTTTTGGTTTAATACCACTTTAAGCTTAGTGTCCTGACTTCATATGCAGTTATTTAGTGAGACCTCACTTAGAATACTGTGTCCAGTTCTGGAGACCACACTTACAAAAAGATATTGATAAGATAGAACGAGTTCAGAGACGGGTAACAAAAATGGTGAAAGGTCTGGGGGATCAAACTTTTCAAGAGCGACTTCAGGAACTTAATATGTACAGTCTGGAGGAAAGAAGGGAGAGGGGAGACATGATTGAAACCTTTAATTACATTAAGGGGGTGAATAAGGTTCAGGAGGGCAGTCTTTTCAATATGAAACCAAAATCAAGAACACAGGAACATGACCTCAAACTAACAGGGGGGAAGTTCAAAACTAATCTTAGAAAGTATTATTTTACTGAAAGGGTGGTTGATGATTGGAATAAACTACCAACAGAGGTTGTGAGACAGTCAACAGTAAATGGCTTCAAACATGCTTGGGATAAACATAAATCCATAGTCAAACAACAAGGTTAATGTAAAAAAAAATAAATAAATAAATAAAAAAAAAATAAATAAATAAAAAGGGGCAGACTCGATGGACTACTCAGTCTTTTTCTGCCGTCACTTTTCTATGTTTCTATTTGCCTATTTTCTGTTGTATGTTGGACACAAATCTTTAGATTAAAAAAAGGCAAGCAGTGCTCATCCTTAGTCATTAGCTAGTGATGGCACACACTGTTATATTTTTGCACTGTGAATTCATTGAAATTCCCATTCGGTATGGCTGTTCCTTGAGAACTGGCACAAGTTGTTATTGCCTAGTAAAGGTTAAGAACAGAAATTAGAATCATTGATTGGATCAGCTGGTGTTTTCCTGAATCTGTAGTGCCTGCAATGCTCATTTTGTTCATTCATCATCCTTCTATCTCTAGCTTATCAGTACTCCTTACAAGGATTCAGCTAGAACTGTGACCGGGCCACGGTGACACAAAGCAGCTTGTGGATCTCAGCGGTGACCCCTAACACCTGTATCTATACATTAGGATATATCCATTTCTTTCTGTAAACAAGTTTCAGTTTAAAACACAAGCTGAGTGATATTTTTCAACTTTATTGCATAGCAAAACCATAGAAAACAGGAGCTGTGATATATTACCAGGACAGATTTACTGCAAGACGACAGCTTGATTCATCAATTCCCCCTTTTGTACTTAAAAGTATAGTACTTTGTGAATATAAAACATGTCTCTGACCGATTCTTGGTATGCATCTGTTTTAGGTTAAAATCTGTCACAAGTACAATAATAAACCTGACGCTTATTGCAGTCGGCTGTTTAAGATTTCAGCTCCAGGGCTTGCAAACATGCCCAAAGCTATCACATGACTTTTGCATATTCTAATATTGCTGAATTTGTGAAAGAGCCTTCAAGTTGTTAGGATTATGCAGCACAAATCCCTGCAAGGGTTAAAGCAGAATTCCACCTGAAAGTGGAACTTCCGCTTTAAGGGAAGGTGGCCCCTGACATGCCACAATTGGCATGTCTTTTTTTGGGGGGGAGGGGGTGGTACCATTGGGGGACCCTGTTTTAACATGGTCCCAGATCCACTTCCTCTCCTAGAGTCGCGGCTCTGGAAGGAAGTTCAAGCACCCCCCCCCCCGCCCCCGCCCCGGCGATCATCTGGGACGCGTCACAGGTCCCAGAAGATATGCCGGCCATTCACAAGGTGCAGTGCACACCAAAGCCGGATGCCCACACTTCTGATGCCGGCGCTGCCAAGGGGAGGGGGAGGAGTGCGAGCCCTTGGGGGACTGCATCGCTGGGGCAAGGACAGGTGAGTTTCAGATTGTTAAAAGTCAGCAGCTACACTTTTTGTAGCTGCTGACTTTTAACTGGGTGGAACTCCGCTTTAATGTATATCACAAGACACATTTAGATTTCTCTCGTTCGGCACGGATGGAGAAATCTCCACTGCCGGCTATTGTATTTAGACAGTCGCAGCATCTGCATCTGATTGAATACCTGCCGCCTCAGACGACATCCGATGAGGCGGAGCCATTACATCATCACGCACCCACGATCCCCGGGCAGCACGAGCGGATAGGATGCCAGCCGCGGGTGTAGCCGAGTCTGACTTCTCCAGCATTTCAAGTGAGTACAGTACACGACACATGGAGACACCCTGCACCTGATATTGCTTTGGAATCTTTCTTTCCCTTTTGCTTGTATGTACCGGACCCTGGGAGGTGACACACAAGTCTGCGGGTAGCGGATTCCCAGGTTTTCAGCATTGGTCAGGGAAAATGGTCACATCTGTGCCACCCCTTTTGGCTCTATCTGGTGGTTTATTATGCAAGGTTGAATAAAATCTCATGGCACCATTCGGTCTGGATTGACATTGACATTTTATGCACTCTGTCACCTTATGCTCGGGTCTCATCATTGGAGCATTATAATACCATACAATATATATCATTTGTGATATTATTGTTCGGAATGTTTATATACATAATTTAAAATATGTTTTTTTAATTGCACAGGCACTTTGCTTACCTAGGAGTATATTGATTACTATTGGTTTTCATTATTTATATTATTTGCATATATTTATATACCAACCCTGTATTTTTTGGATTGCACAGGCACTTGCCTTACCTGGGAATACATTGATTTTTTTTGATTTTCATAATTTATATGGTTTGTATACATTTATATACCAACACTATATATTTTTTTGTACATTGGTTTTGTATATGTCAAGCACCTTCTATTACACTCGGGTACTTTCACGGATTCTTTGCACTGGCACTTTATATTCTGTATTATCAATTTTTTATTTATTTCCTCTAGCAGTGCCCAAACCCACCCTGAAATTCTTTTCTTTCATTATTTACAGTTGCTTGATAGTAGCAAGGTGGAGGCAGCAGCTAGTCAACATTCACATTTTTTCTGCAGCGCTGCAACACCCTTATCTATTTCTCTCTAATACCTGAACTTCACACTGCATCTGACTGGATGTAGTCACTAAGAATTTTCCAACACCTCCTTCAATCCATCAGTGGAAGTTTGTTGAGTCAGGTGGTACCAGCAGGGCAGCCTACAACTTGAATTTTGACCGATTCAGCAGGAATCGGCTGAAATTCAAGCCGTGTGTGACCAGCATAGGCAAAAATTACAGGAAAAGTGTGAGAAGTGAAAAAAACAAACAAACATGCACATTCACGTACTATATATTGTTGCAGCATCCCTGCTCCCTGACTGAAGATCGAGAACGGAGCAGTCACATGACAGCTGATCGCTCAGTACTTGAGTCCAATCTGAGCACAGAGCAGTGACTGTCAGTCACAACTCACTGCTCTGCCCCTGCAGCGCTCATTGGAGCACCAGACTGGAGGGTGCGGGAGCAGCTGGCTCAGGCTCTCGGCACCATGCTGAGAAGCTGAGCCAGCTACCGACCAGGCATGTGGGTGGATCCTGACATTATTGTTGGGATACATCCAGAGATTGGAGCAGCTCTGGGACATCAGCTGACAGAGGACTTTAGCCTGCTGTTGGCTGATTCTGGGTCACAGGAGTGCAAAAGTAAGTGCACTGTAACCCACAAGAGAAGTGTGACCAAACAAGTTTTACGTATACATCTTTTTTAAAACCTGGTTAGCGGCCTTCCTCTTTTAGGAATTGTGTGTGGAGTGGCCAGTAGTACTCCATATTCCTATTGCACACGTTCCTGCATAAGCTCTAAAGGTTTGGCTGCTGCAGCTACAACCAGCTGGGAACTGGAGAAAATCACAATGGAGATATTTGGAGATATTTGCTAGCACACCATGGATCGAGAAGTTCAAATGGATTTTATTGCATGATCACCACACCAAACGGAGCGGCCAGTCAATGCTGGGAGATTAAAATCTCCTGCCAAGCTTGGATTTGGAGAGATCTCCTCTTCTCTTTCAGCCTGGGAGACACAACAGGAAGTGAGGAAATCTCCAAAGTGAATCCACTCTTAGACCGTTGTCACTGGAACAATGGTCCCCATTGACTGAATTCATTTTTATACATTCTTCAGGGACAAGTAATTTTTTTATTTTTTTTTGTTCTAGCGGAGGAGGATGAGTCAAATTTTTATAGCTGCAAATAAGTAACCAACTGACCTGCGCTCGCAATAGAACAATCAAAGTGTGAAAGATGTGCTTTTTAATACTGCGGCGCTTAAAATGTCGGAATAAGACAAAAGCATATATGTAAGGTATATAAGACTGTGCTGTCTAGTAACACTAAATCAAACTAAAGACATATAGTGGCCAACTAATATGTGAAAAAAACATCCAAATAAAAATATAATAAATAAAGTATAAAACCGTTAAAATCAGGGCATGTGTAGCGTCGATACAATCCTGAAAAAGTCCATCAAAATCACGAGAATATGGTGACCAACTCATATGTGAAAAATCATCTTTGTGAAAAAACATACTGAATAAATATAACCAATCAAAATCGGTGCATGTGTGGTATCAATCCAATCGTGGAAAAAAGTCCAACAAAGTTTCATCAAATCATAAAGTTGAATAACTCGCAATGGTGTTTCAATCCACAAGTGCAAAGACAAAAAACTTGCTAAATTACAGCCGCTTACTAGATATCCATGATCTCCAAATTATAGGAGATTGAACCGCAGCAGCAGCTCTCTCAGGAACAGGTAATGCGTCTTCCTTGGATATCAGGATACGCTGTTTTACTCAAATAGGATACTCGCTCCAAAAGGCGACAGCGGTGCATGTAGTAAAATGAGAAAGCGGCTCATCGTGCAGGGGTCATAAAATTTTAATAAACAAAGGAATGTATTGCACTTATAGAATACAAGTTAAAAATCAGCAGTGGGGCATATACAGGCATTTGACATAACCACTTTATTTCAGAGTGTTTGGCTGAATCCATGAATGCCTGTATATGCCCCACTGCTGATTTTTAACTTGTATTCTATAAGTGCAATATATTCCTTTGTTTATTAAAATTTTATGACCGCTGCACGATGAGCCGCTTTCTTTTTTTACTACATGCACCGCTGTCACCTTTTGGAGCGAGTATCCTCTGATTAAAACAGCGTATCCTGATATCCAAGGAAGACGCATTAATTGTTCCTGAGAGAGCTGCTGCTGCGGTTGTGTCCATTTGGTTTACCCAACGCCTCATTTGATCTCCTATAATTTGGAGATCATGGATATCTGGTAAGCGGCTGGTAAGTTTTTTGTCTTTGCACTTGTGGATTGAAACACCATTGTGAGTTATTCAACTTTATAATTTGATGAAACTTTGTTGGACTTTTTTCCACCATTACAGATGCACCGATTTTGATTGGTTATATTTATTCAGTATGTTTTTTCACGAAGATGATTTTTCACATATGAGTTGGTCACCATATGCTCCTTATTTTGATGGACTTTGTTGGACTTTTTCAAGATAGAATTGACACCACACATGCACAGATTTTGACTGGTTTCACCAAATTTTTTTTTTTCCTTGTTTTATACATTTATTTATTATATTTTTATTTGGATTTTTTTTCACTTTATTAAATATCCAGTTATTTAAGTTTTTACACTATGGGAAGCTTCTGTTTATATATTTTACATGCGGATGAGAGTACTTAAAGACACGGTACCACTGGGAGCTACATCTCTGGAGAGACATTGCAGAGTCAGTGAAAAGATCCCATTGTTTACTGCAGGCTTTGTTTACTTGTGATTGAGGTGAGCGCTGTGAGAGTATGGCGGTGGATTCACAGTCACCTATTATATAGAGTCACCCCTATGTGAACTCAGAGCACTGGAACACTTTATCATTGAATTTAATGAACTTATTGTATTTTTTAGAGCACCGCTCACATTTACTATTTTGCATTTTGCTTTTAATGGTTGCATATTTGGACTATCTGGACACTTATTTATTTATTTTTTTTGAGCACGGAGCACTTTTTTGCTGGCACCCATTGGATTGTGCATTGCAATTATTTATATGTATTGTTTTTGACCGATTGAGTTATCTCATTTAGCATACCTGTTTGATTTACATATATTGCACCTCCTCATTCACAGTCTTATATAACTTACATCGTTTTTTTATAGCTGTCTGTGTCCTCGCATCTTCTCTATTGGTCCTGGTGACTAGAGGTAGACCGATATGGGTTTTTTTCTGGCTGATGCCAATATTTAGAAATTGGGGCGGCTGATATATGATGCCGATTTTTTTTGGGCTGATATGTTAGGCCGATTTTTATTTATTTATTTTTCCCTTCATCTCATAAAATCTAACAGTTAAAAAGAAGGCCCGCCGCTGCCCCTTTAAAAATTAAAAGTCAGCAGCTCCACATACAGTTGCTGGATCAGTTGGATGAGTACTGCCGCTGCCATTCGGCCTTTACGCCGGGTCCCTACTGCGCATGCGCAAGCTGCAGCTGTGCGCTCTCATTGGCCCGGAGGAGGAGGGAGCCAGGTTGCTGACGTCAGAGGCTGCGGCCCTTGGCTCCCGGATGTGGGGAAAAGGACACCTGAGTGGGGAGGAATCTGACCAGCAGAGGTTACACTTTTGGGAGGAACTCCGCTTTAAGTAATAGGAAGTGATACAGAAAATTGCTTAAATTAAACATTTATTAAACAACACAACAAGCCTCCAATCAGTCAGTGCACTTGTATGTATAATTTAGATTAAAAAACGATATCTTAAGGCCTCATACACACGGACGTTTTTTGACGCCGGCGTTTTCTGGCGTTTTTTGCAGCTCTCCATGTTAGTCAATGGCCCCATAAAAATGTCAGCGTTTTTGAGCTGTAGGTGGCGTCGGCATTAGTGAGCAGAAAGTAGAACCCATGGCCATCGCGTTCTGAGGCTGTAACTTTTTGACGCCGATGCCACAAAACGCCAACAAACGCCACCTAATATTGTACCGGCGTTTTTTGACGCCGACGTTTTTAGGTTGAAAAATAGCAGAGGGATGTTTTTTTTTAAAAAACGCCCATTGACGCCAACGCTCAAAAACGCCGATGCATAACGCCGAAAAACGTTGACTTTTTTCCTTGACGTCGGACCCGACGTTTTGTATATTTTTTTAGATACGCCCGTGTGTATGAGGCCTTAATATTAAATACACAAAAACAGGTTAAAAATGGGCTAACTTTACAGTTTTTTTTTTTTTAAAATTCATTAAAGTGCACTTTTTCCAAAAACACACAAACGCACAAACAAACACACACACACACATAATGTTTAGGGGTCCTAAGTGATTTTCTAGCAGAAAATACAGATTTTTACTTGTAAACAGTAAATGTCAGAAAATATTTAATTTTTAAATGGTTAAACTGAGCTCATTTACACACCGGAGTTCATTCCTTTTGAGAAGTACAGGCAGTCCCCTAGTTATGAACATCCGACTTATGAACGACTCCTACTTACAAATGGATACAGACAACAGGAAGTGAGAGGAAATCTCCCCCTAGGAAGGGAAATTCACTCCTGTAAGAGTTATCATGGGAAAAAGGGGTCTCCACTGATGCTTTATCACCAATCCTTGTTTCCACAACAACCCAAAATTTTCAAAATCCAATTATCATTGGGACAGGAAGTGAGGTGACATCTTCTGAACAGAAACATAGACAGCAAAACAAACATAACAGGGGTGTTGCCCCTTCCCTATGCTATCCAAAAAGCTTAAAAATATTGGTTTTGGCTGCAGCTACACTTAAAAAATGTACCTGTTCTGACTTACAAACAAATTCGACTTATGAACAAACCTACAGTCCCTATCTTGTTTGTAACCCGGGGACCGCCTGTATAAACATTGTATCTCTTTGGTTCTGTTATCAGCCATGTTCTCAGACTTGGCAGGCTGCCTGGATTTTTGTCTTTCAAGTCGCTCCGACTTAGAAAAAGGTTCCTGTACTACTTTTGAGGCAACTTGCATTAACTTCTACAGAAGTCGTTTGCAAGTCGTGCTGTGTGGGGTCGCGCTGAGTCGCCCCGCAAGTCGCATCGCCTCTGTGTGAACCAGCCTTAGTGCATAAATGAATTGGCCTAATTTGCAGCACAATCGGCCAATGCCCATTAATTTAAAAATGCCAAAAAGCAGCACGATCTATCTGTCTACCTCTACTGGTGACCATTGTCACTGAGCCAGAAAGTGAGGGGAAATCCAGAACATATTTTTGGATTTAGCCCAGGTTTACATTGTGGGTAGGTTTGAAATTGTCCGAGTTAGGCTGAACTCGCGCGCGTTCATGCACAGATGTATATTAAAATCGCCTCCAAAGTCGCCAAAAGTAGTACAGGAACTACATTTGGGAATCGGTGCGACGGCGCATCGATTTGGGTGGGGCCATTGCCGGCGATTTGACGTCAAAACGGCCTGATGTGAACGTGGGCTTGGAACGAGTTGTGTGAATACTGTATTACATTTTATTCAGTCTCTTACTGGTACAGAGCTTTAACATGGCTTTATGTTCTTTGCATGGGCCTCTCTGACCCTCAGGGGGGCTGTCATTATCATGGCGTTCTTTCCCCTTCCCCTGTTTTCCAGACCAGGTAGCTGGAAAGCTTTGAAACCGTGCCAGGGTTTAATGTTTATAAATTGGCTGAAGCGATGAGATTTCAGCGGCAACATTAGTCTTGTGAAGTGTAATGAGATGATGTTGGTGAAACCGTTCATGTCTGTTTGGCAGATGGCTCATATCTGTATGTGATATAATGAGACTGGAAGCCATATATATTTATCTGTGGAGGGGCTGACTGTGTGAATGACAGGAGAGCAGGAGCCCGTGTCACAGGTTCACTTGGTTCTGGAGAAATTGCTTCTTGCTGGCGTTAAACTGTCACTGTGATGTTTCATTTAATCGTTTGTTGTCAATGATGGAAGCTGTGTATATTGAATTTTGTGTTTAGTTCTGAATGTAATGAACATTTCTGACACTTTCAGTGCAGGTCACGGGCCGGTAATGCTGTGGATGCTACATATGTTGTAAGTTACTTACAGGATTGATGAATTATATGAACAAAATTAAGGAAAACATTTTTGTCATAGTTGATGTATTTAGAAGAATGTTTGACTTGTTCCAGATGTTAAATGTATTTCTGGCCAAAAACTAGAATTGCATATGTGGTGTAGCATTATAATGGGGTTGATTTACTAAAACTGGTGAGTGCAAAATCTGGTGCGGCTGTGCATGGCAGTCAATTGGCTTCTAACTTCAGCTTGTTCAATTAACTCCTTTTTGCCAGCCGTACCCATATATGCGGCTTCATCACCGAGAGGCAGCATATATGTGCACCTAAAGATAAACAGAGCTGTGCCGGGAGTGTACACCCTGCATGCTCCCAGCACAGTTATGGTGGCTAACTCTACTTGTGATTGGGAGCTTTCCAATCATGTGACAGCCAATCACGGCAGCCACATGAACAGGAACCTTGCACCGCCTCCCGGCATCTAAAACCATTTAAAGGGCTGGGAGGCACAGACGCCAAGGGGTTAAGCTTTGACAAAAAGAAAATTGGAAGCCAACTGGTTTTTATGCAGAGCTGCACCAGATTTTGCACTCTCCTGTTTTAGTAAATAAACCCCATTGTCTGCTAATGTTTTAATTCAGAAGTTACTTTTTATTTAGTCCACCAATGAGGCCACTGTTAATGTTGACAGCAAAATTAATAGAAATCAACTTGTACCTGTAGTATGGTGACACATCTACTATATTCTGTCAATTCACCCCTAGCGTTGTACTTTTCCATGCAACAATTTTGCCTGCCAGTGTAACTAGGATCACATAACTCGGGTAATAGATTGTTTAGAAATGCCCTGGCCTCTTGCACTAGCAATAAGTATCAGGATTTGTAATTTGCAAGCACTAACTCTGACATAACAGTGATGTTGCAGTGTATTCGTAGGTACTGGTGGCTACAGTTTCACCTGTACAGTAACTGTAAGAAGCTAATAGAATGTAATTTATTAAAAATGTATGCTCTGCACTATTCTAGTTTGGTGAACCATTGTATGTCCTAGATCAGGGGTCTCCAAACTGCGGCCCTTGGGGCCTTTTCCTTTCATTTATACAAGACACTAACCACTGATGAACTCACCAATGATTGGGCACTATTAATCCCACTGACACCAATGATAGGGGAAATTTCTCCCCCTGACACCAACAATGGAGCATTATTCTTTCCACTGACACCAACCATGGGGCGCTATTAATCTCATTGACACCAATGATGGGGCACTATTCCTTCCACTGACACCAACGATGGTGCAATAATTCTCCCCGTAATACCAAAGATGCAGTGTTTATTCCCACTGACACCAGGATCATTTCTACTACCACTGGTCACAGTCTGGCCCCTGAAGTCTGAAGCCCCTGAAGTCTGAAGGACAGTAAACTGGCCCTTTGTTACTTTAGAATGTTTGGAGACTCCTGTCCTAGAGTATGGAATGGCTAAAGTGATATGTGAAATGTTGACCAGATGGAGTCTGTATTTGGCACTAAGACAAACCTACTGCTCCATCAGGTGTTTCAATAAAGCGTATGTAAAGGAAATATTTTTTTAGTTCTGGATAAAGTGGGGAAGTGCTTAGACCCTCTGTCAAACTTTTACTGCTGTCTGTGTCCTGGTTAGATTCACCTCCTTTATCGGTCCTGGTGACCATTGTCAGAGAGACAGAAAGTGAGGAGAATTTCAAAATTGGGTTGTCAAAAGTAGTGGTCAATATAATAAAAGGTGATGGTTATGCATGCAGTGCGGTCCAATGTTCTGGTTACAACTGTGTAGGATGGGTGTTCCCCTCACTTTGGGCAATGTCTTCTCATCTCCTCCTGCATCTCCAGCACAGGAGGTGAAGAGAAGTCTCTCCAGCGGGAAAGCAAAAAAATGACCTGATAGGATAGGGGGTTTAACCCTTTACTGCAATAAAAAAAAAAGTTTTTTTGATATGTTGTAAAACACAGCGTGGTACGTTGCTTTCAGAGAAAGTTTTCACCCATCACTTCCTCATAAATCCTAAAGACAGTGATGGATTCATGGATAGAAACATGCAAATATTTCCTGTAGGTCATTGTGGCCAACTGTATATCCAGAACTGAAGTTTTATGGCACAGGTACAGCCTAAAATGTACAACCATTTATCCAACTTGCATATAGTCATTTTGAGTTTGGTAGTGCTTGTAAGCATCTAGACCAGCAGTTCTCAACCCCTCTAGTGCCGTGACCCCTTGATAAAATTTCCCAAGTTATGGGGACCCCAACTAGTTTTTTTGAAAAAAAAAATAACGTCATTTCCCAA
>BLSH010368381.1:107456-130322 GCA_018402905.1 Glandirana rugosa | reverse complement strand
GATACAGAGGTGGCGGTGGACATGGGGGATACAGAGGTGGCGGTGGACATGGGGGATACAGAGGTGGCGGTGGACATGGGGGATACAGAGGTGGCGGTGGACATGGGGGTTACAGAGGTTGCTGTGGACATGGGGGATACAGAGGTGGCTGTGGACATGGGGGGTACAGAGGTGGCTGTGGACACGGGGCGTACAGAGGTGGCTATGCACGGGGGGGGGGGGTGTACAGAGCTGGCTATGCACATGGGGGCTACAGAGGTGGCTATGCACAAGAGGGTTACAGAGGTGGCTATGCACAGGAGGGGGTACAGAGGTGGCTATGCACAGGAGGGGTACAGAGATGGCTATGCACAGGAGGGGGTACAGTGTTATTACATTATTATTACAGTATACAATTTCAGCTATATGCCTTTAAAAGTGCTGCTTGGCGCTCAGATGACTCAATGCTCCTCTTCATCTGACAATTGCAGCGGGCAGGCCTGAGAATGACGTCAGTCAGGAGGGGAGGAGGAGAGATGCGGTGAGACATCTGAGCACCGAGCTGCGCTCTTAAAGGCATATAGCGAGTTGCCGATGCCTGTGTATTGCAACGAGACGTGCTGCGAGACATCGCAACCCCCTGGAAATCGGAAATCGACCCCCTAGGGGTTCGCGACCCGCGGGTTGAGAACGGCTGATCTAGACCCTGGATGGCCTCACCCACATAGGCGAGCTTGCAGGTACACAGGCATGGGTGGACAGACCTCTCGACACTGAGCCTTTGCAGCCAATGTTGTGCACCCATCCCTGTGTGCCTGTCAAACTCGGATATGTCTGTACAGCGGACGTGTACCCTTTAACTGATATGGGCTTCCTATGTGCAGCTCATTACTAGGACAGAGAAGTAAGGAATGGGCTTTTAACGCTGTACCAGGTTGAGCAGCTGTGTAAATGTGCCCTTAATGACTGTGTCAGAAAGTGATGGTAATACCACTCAATGGGGATTCAGACAGCACTGAGAGAGGTCCCTACTCTGTCCCACTCCAAAGTTTGGCTTAGAATTACATTAAAGTGTAACTTTTGGATAACATTGGGGTTGATTTACTAAAACTGAAGCGTGGAAAATCTGGTGCAGCTCTGCATAGAAACCAATGGGATTGCAGATATTTTGTCAAAGCTTAACTGAACAAGCTGAAGTTAGAAGCTGATTGGCTGCAGAGCTGCATCAGATTTTGCACACTCCAGTTTTGGTAAATCAACCTTATGTATCCCATATAGGTTCAGGTTATTCCGAAGTCTTTTATATTGACAATTGTGTAGAAATATAGTAACTCCTAGTATGGCCAAACTCTATGTTATCATTTTCCACAGCACCTAAGATTTAGTATTAGGAGATCATTATTACACCTCAAAAATCTTGTCTATGGGGCGTGATGAAGACACGAGAGGATGTGTGTACAACTTTATTCTGCTAACAGCCCTGAGGACGCCTTCTACAGAAGTACAGTCCTGTTTTTCAAGTTGTGCTTTAGTTTTGGAAATTCTATACGCTGTTTTCGTATCGTGCAAATTGTATGTCCTCTAATATAATATAGACAGTGTTTTTTTATTTTTTGTCACACGATGTCTGTATTTACATTGGATTGGTTTGCCCTTTGTTCTGCACATTTTTTTGCTGATGACATCATAATAAACAGTAAAATTCCATTTCATGCCGTATAGTGTCAGGCTGATTCAAAGGTTCTCTTGAACGTGTCTTGTTACAACAAAAACAAGTAAGAGACCAAAGGGATTTCAGAAATATTTGTATTTTCTACTCTGTACTGGAGTTTCCTGTTAAGCATGTGGTTTTTTTTTTATGATTGGGTATTTTTGTTGAATTCTTTGTTTTCCTCTTTAGTAGAACTTAGCTGAATTTGAACAGGGAATTTCTAGATTTAAAAAAAATAGTCAATCCTTTTAGAAAATCTTTAGCAAATGCAGTGTTTCCCATGCGCGTTCTTTGTTCCCCACATAATGCCGTTTTTTTTTTTTTGTTTTGTTAAAGTAACTTGTACATAGATAGATTGCCCTAGTTGATTTCCTGTTGCTAGCCACAGAGGCATGCCTTCCACATGCGAATAGACCAAATTCTGTGCATGCACACAATGCTGAATAAACAGCATGGTATTGTAAGTAAGTTACCATGATAGTGTTGACGTCCACATACACAGCACTTTTTTCTACAATGGAAACCTACACACAAGTGGGCCATATGCTCAAGAGATGTTTTGTCACATGACACAGATATTGTGGGACTTATAACAATGCAGATAGACTGCCTAGGTTGTCCCACCATATAGCTGATCCCGTAAAGAAATGTTGGAGTGTTGCATACATTGTACATGGATTAAAACTGAAAGACACAATCAGCAAGGCGTTACACTGCATAAATAAATAAGAAATAAATAAAAAGTGTGTATATGTATATACAAAATGTGAATAGAATGTTGAGGGTTCATTCACATTTTGTTGTTCTTGTGCATTGCATTATGCATTAGTGTGCATTGTGTTAAGGTAGCCCATTCATTATTTTGAAAAGGCTGCTAACACTCAAGAATGGACCAAAAAATTGGTATGCAGATTTTTTTCTGCTGGAGCGTACCACAGAGCATGGCAGTGCTACTATTCATTGTGGCGTGCTGCAACATACATGCATCAGAACTATGTAGCCTTAGAGTGTTGGGGTGCAATTTTAGATGAATGCACTTAAAGTGGTTGTCAACCCTTGAGATGGGCGCTTCCTACTGCGGGGATAGCGTGGGACATCGGGGGCTTCCAATGTAGGTATGTGCCACATAATGGGCTAATATGCGATGCATGCTAGCCCATTATGCTTTTACATTGCAGGGTAATAAAGAGGAAGTAAAACCCATCAGGGTTTACTGCCTCTTTAACGTAAATTGCAGTAATACACGTGTTATGGCAAAACACTGCATCCCAGAAGTGTGTTTTGGCCTTAAGTCATAGAGATCCCCTTGAGGAAGTCACATGTCCCTGTGACAAAATGCGTAGGGACTTGGCTGGATGATGTCATGATGCATGTGAGTGGTAATGCAATACTATACAGAACCACAGCTTTTACTTATATATGCTTGATAACTTAAAAATGTGAATATGATAATTGTACTGGGAATGAAAGAATAAATTGTATAAAGGCTAAAGCACTATATTGTTTTTTTCTTTCCATTATAAGTGTTGCTGAGCTGGTGGAGAAGACTGGGAAGTGTTGTTAAAGGGGAAGTGTTCCAAATTTTTGCAGGTGATTTCTCTTATAAATGTATGCAGAAGAGAGATACCCTAGGACCCTTGAAGCGTGAATAGGTCCTTGGAGAAGGACAAAAGCCTTGTTTGACCCTACAGAGTATGTAAGGTTGATGGGTCTAGGTGAGAGCACAACTGGTGGTGGTCACAAGTCATTTTTACAGGAACGCTGGGTAGGTTAACAACAAGAGACAGGATTATTCAGAGACTTATTGTTCTTATATATTTGATATTTCAAAAGCACACTGGGTTGATGTGAGATTTTATTTGTATCATTTAAATTTGTGTATACATGTTGGTTATATGGTTTGGTCACTGGTTTGATTTATATATTTATATGAGTAGATAGTACAGCACTTTTCAGTATATTATCTGTCTCTCTCATTAAAAGCCAGACCCAGACAGGGATGTGAGTGCTCCTTAAACCAGGATTTTTTTTTTTTGGTGATCATCACATCTAGGATACAGTCTGTCTCCGGGTTACGAACAAGATGGGTTCTGTAGGTTTGTTCTTAAGTTGAATTTGTATGAACGTTGGAACAGGTACATTTTTTTAAGTGTAACTCCAGTCAGAAAATTATTTTTAAGTTTTGGATAGCATAGGGAAGGGTTAAATGGCCATGCAGTGATGTGAGATTGCTGACAGGTCTGCTGGACAGTAGGTGGCAGCATGCAGTGAGCAGCAAGATGGCTGCCTGGTGGTTTCCTGGACTAGCGTGACGTCATGCTGCCTTCGCTCTTAACCCCTTGACCACTGGGCACTTAAAATCCCTTAACAACCAGACCAATTTTCAGCTTTCAGTGCTCTCACACTTTGAATGACAATTACTCAGTCATGCAACTCTGTACCCAAATTATATTTTTTGTCCTTTTTTTTTCACACAAATAGAGCTTTCTTTTGGTGGTATTTAATCACCACTGGGTTTTATATTTTTTGCGCTATAAAGGGGGATGGCTGAGCACAGATGGGGAGGGCTGAGTATGGAGGGGGATAGCTGAGCACGAATGGAGAAGACTGAGCACGGATGGGGATGGCTGAATGGATGGGGATGACGAATGGATGGCTGAACAGATGGGGATGATGGATAGATGGCTGACTGAGCATGGTTGGATAGATGAGCATGGATGGATGGGGGGTGCAGACTGGCACATAGCAGCCCTGTGGGCACTTCAGATCCTCTGCCCACAGCACTGCTGCATTTGATCTCTCTTCTCTCCTCTCACACTGCACCGATCGGTGCGGAGAGGGTAGAGACATCCGCTGAGTTGTTTACATGTGATCGCTCCGTCATTTGACGGCAGGATCGCGTGGTAAAGAGCCGCTACGAGCAGCCGTTTACCGTGATCCATGGGGACCCGGCGGTCACGGATGTTCCCGGGTGCGCGCCCCAGGGGGTGCGCGGGACGCACGTTCGTGGGAGGACGTCACTGTACTTCCTCCCAGAATTAAGAAATCGCCCTGTAGCCGTCAATTTTACTAAAGGGCGGTTGTTAAGTTGTTAAAGTGTTACTAAACCCAGGACCCTGCATTCACTATATCTGGTCTCCCACAGTACACAGAACATGGAAATGCAATTGTTTTAGTAAATATAAATTGCTAAATACCTTTTTTCATCTGCAGTATATAGCAGTCTTGTCATTTCTATCAGTTCCCGGTGGAGCTTGTAGGAGGAGTTTTCATTGTACTCTGACTGTCTTATGAGGCTGCTGGGCTCCTGACCCTCTCTCTGGACAGTGCTGATTGGCCCTGTGCTGATCACTTGCACTCTCCCAAGAAAAAAACTCTCTAGCAACACACACCAAACTGTGCATGTGCAGCCTGACCCCAGACACTGTGTCTTATCTGGACTTGTTCAGGGGGACAGTGCAGGGAGGGGAGGATCTGTACATACAAGATCAAGCCGCCTTTTTACACAATGCAGAGGATTAACCCCTTAGTTTTCACAGTGAGTATAACAATCATGCTTTACTGCATATACAGACTGATTACTATTGTGGGATTAGTAACACTTTAAGTACGGGTTGTATATAAGTCGATTGTTACTAGGGGACTGCCTTTAACCACTTAAGGACCGGAAGGATTTGCCACGTTAGGACCAGAACACTTTTTGCAAATTTGCGGCCTTTTTTCCCCACAAATATAGCTTTCTTTTGGTGGTATTTGATCACCTCTGCGTCATTTCTAATCACCGCTATAAACAAAAAAGAGCGACAATATTGCAAAAAAATAAAAAATATTTCTTACTTTTTGCTATAATACATATTTAAAAATATATATATATAAAAAACAAATTTATTCATTGGTTTTGGGCAATTCATATTCTTCCTCATATTTTTGGTTAAAAAAAAAAAAAAACGCAATCGGCGTTTGATTGGTTTGCGCAAAAGTTGCTGTGTTTACAAACCATGAGAATTCATTTCTAGCGGTTTTAATGGTGGTGATCTGTGTTTTTTATCCGGGACATGTTGAACATTTTTGACACTGTTTTTATACAACGATCAGAAATTTAAATATCCACTGTGTAAATGTCATTGGCAGCGAACTGTGTTCCCTGGGTGTGTTCTAACTGTATGGGGGCTGGGCTGCCAGGGGCATAAGAGATCTAACTGATCCCAGTGACAGGGATCAGTAGATCTCTTACATGCCGCCTGACAAGCAATCGCTGCTCGCCACTCTGCAGCAGTAAATGTACGCAAGCTGGTCGGGAATCGGTTAAGAGTAAAAAGAAAAAAATCTTCATTCCATCATATTAAAACAGCAAAAGCTAGTATCGATAACAAGTGTTTCTCTCAATATAATTCATTTCAACCTACTAAAACCCAGGAGATCGAAACAGATTATCCTGAAGGAAAGTGCTTATTTTGTATTTTTTTTATTGTTTTTTCACAATGAGTAAAAAAATCATCTTTTTCATGATATCTTGCTAATCATCGCAATACAAACTTTTGTCCAAATAAGAAATCGGAATCTGTTGAGCACAGAGGTACAGCGAGTCATGCAAGAAATCAGAAAATTGCCCCCACTATATCGTTTTCCAGCATCCGATGGACAAAGACTCCAAGACGTCTGGAAACTTTGCAGCATGTTACCAACGAGTATCTCTCATTTTTCTGTCTTGTACATTTGAGTGTCGCACTCCTATATGCAAGTATCTGAGCCAGGAGTTGGAAGTCTTCTCTTGGGTGTGCAGGGTTTCTGCACCATCTACATATCCTCCTAGTCATGCTGTATGCTGCGCTTCACTTGGATGACTCCTGGCTGTGGTATTGTTTGCCAAATTCTGCTCTACACAACCATTTATCATCCCACCTCTGTCATGACTATATTTGGATTTGCAAAGAAAAAGGCCAGCAGACTTGCAAACACTCATGGTTATTTATTAACTCCACTTATGCTAACCACAGGCATATTTTATGGGAATGCATTTGAGTTGCTAGTTCATTACAGGCAAGGTTCTGTTTTTTAAAAGTTGTGCACGGCCAAAGAAAGTTCACACATACAACAAAATATGAAAACCTACCCACTATCATTTACCATTTTATTAATTTAATTGTCATTTGCTTGACCCATGTCTTCTATGCCTCTGGTAAATGCTTTTTACCTTCTGCATAATAATGGTAAATAATGTGCAGCACAGTAGCCTCTGCTGGAGGGGGGGGGGGCACATGTGGTAGGGTGACAACACAGGGGCACACTTGAGAGACTGTTGTCATCTTTTATCAGGAAGTGCTTCAACAAAAATGCTCAGGGTAGATCACCAAGTATTCTTTTAATAAAAGCTGCAAATCCTTAAACAGGGTTTCAGCTTCTTGTCCAGTTTAACTGTAGCACACTAGTCCACCCATCTGCTTAATACTACCCCACCCCACTGCTTAGTACTGCCATTTTGTTGGCAGTCTGGGATCTTGGGAATATCAGCTGTTGAGCCTGCAAGTGTGCAGGTGAAATCTTCTCATCATAGCCCAGGTTCACACTGCTGCGACATCAAAGTTGTGCAATTTCCGATCTGACTTAGCCCTGCAACTTCAGTCCGACTTTGTTCCGACTTAATGTGACTTTCAGCTCACTTAAGACAGCTCTCATATGGAAACATTGAATTTGACATGTCCGACTCTCACAAGTCGGATCCCGTGTCGCACCAGTGTGAACTGGGCCTTCGTATGTTCAGACAACTTAAAGTGGAACGTTAGTCAGAAAATGAAGTCCTGCTATGTGACTTCAGGATGGCCCCTTTTGCAGCTATAGCTATGTAAAACATTAAAAATAAGTGCCTATACTGTTTAACCACTTGCCGACTGGCCATCACCATTATACGGCAGCAGGTCGGCTCTCCTGCACAAATTGCCATAGCTGTACGGCGGCTCATACAGGCGTGAGCGTGCCCGCGGGTCGGGCGGACTCCATGTCCTCCGACGGCCTGCGATCGCCTTCTACAGAGGCAGAACGGGGATCTGCCAATGTAAAAAGGCAGATCCCTGTTCTGTCAGGGGACATGACTGTGATCTACTGTTCCCTGTAATCGGGATCAGTTAGATCTGTCATGTCCCTGCCAGCCCAGCCACCACACAGTTAGAACACACATAGGGAACACAGTTCCCTAGAGTTTAGCCCCTTCCCTGGCAGTGACATTTATACACTAATCAGTAGCTATTTTTAAAAAATGTGGTGTATCCTCGCGCTACTATGAGACCTCTATAATGTTAAAAGGTTGCTGCTGTACCTGCTATATGACAGTATAGAGAAATGGTGTATGGGAAGTGAATGGTACTGCGCAGCCTCTGGTGGTGTCCGTATGTGTCACCACCTTCAGTGATAGTATACAGATAATAAAATGTCTAAAACTATTCTGTATAAATAAATTCACTTAAAAAAGTGCATGCTGCAGGTATAAAATCACATATAAGTGCATAAAACCTGTGACAAATGAATCTTCAATATAAAATACACATATCAATAAAATATTTGGACCGAAAGTGATGTAGTGGTGTCAATATTATCTCAGTAAAAAAATGGATCAACATATACAGGATAAAAAATAATAAATAAATCAAAAGTCCTTATTGCATAGATAAAGTGATTGTAGTGAAAATTCAGTGACTTGTGCTCAGGTAGTCCATAAAATCATTCGTGCTCCAAACAGGTGAAGAAAGCCTCTTTTGCAGGGGGGTAGGTATATTAACCCCAAAAGGATTCCTTTATAAGGTGCTTCAAGTGGGTAAGTGCTCATAGAATGCTCACCTCTATGGCTTAGGGTATGTGCGCATCAAGGTATCTTTTGCGGGTTCCGTTCATCCGTCCCACCGATCCTGATCCTCGCAAACACTCGCACAATCCGATCGGTCGCTATCCTTCTCCTGGGTTATTTAAACTCCATACCACTCAGGCAAGGGGGGAAGATAAAAAGGCTTCCATAGTGTAGTAGTTAAAATGAAATAGTTTATTGTATCCAAAAAAATGTTTTTTTAAACAAAAAATATAAAACAGCTGATCAAACAACACAGCGGCGTCAGAGCGCCTCTCACTCATCGCTGTATAAATGTCATTGGTCCCAAAAAAGCGTCCGATCTGTGCAGATTGCCGCCATTACTAGTAAAAAAAAAAAAAAAAAAATGCTATAAGTCTATCCCCTATTTTGTAGACACAATAACTTTTGCGCAAACCAATCAATATACGCCTATTGCAATTTTTTTTTTTTTTTACCAAAAATATGTAGAAGAATACATATCGGCCTAAACTGATGAATATATTATTTTTTTTTTTTTTTTTTTTGGATATGTATTATAGCAAAAAGTAAAAAAAATATGATGTTTTTTTTTTTCAAAATTGTTGCTATTTGTTTGTTTATAGTGCAAAAAAACGGCAAAGGTGATCAAATACCACCAAAAGAGCTCTATTTGTGGGGAAGAAAGGACATCAATTTAGTTTGAGTACAGTGTCGCACAACCGTGCAATTGTCAGTTAAAGTGACACAGTGCCGTATTGCAAAAAGTGCTCTGGTCATTCAGGGGAAAAATCCTTCCGGGGCTGAAGTGCTTCTGTTTGATCTGCAGCTACCATGGTGCTGCATAGTTATCAGTTCTCACACCAGACATTTGATGGTTTGACAGTTTGGTTGAGGACACAAGTAAAAGTGACCATTTTGAAACCGTTAAATCAATGGGTTTAGTTCTGCTTTATGATTTACTGCTGAGGCTCTGGGCTTGAGCAAAATGGCAGCCTCTGACAAGAAAAAAACAGGAGCAATGCTGGAGGCAATTTACAGCACGCACTCATTTTGGTAGCATAATCATTAATATGGAATGTATGTTCCTTGCTAAAGAACATTCTTTTTTTTATCAAGTTGTTATGGGCAAAGTTCTGCTTTATGCACACATACTGAAAGTCGGTTAAGCAGGAACCAGCTGACTTTCTGTATGTGTGTGCCGCTGTCTGTTGAACGGTCCTGCTGGAAAATCAGCATTCGATCAGTGTTTGTAGCCAATGGCAGTGAGAATACTACAGCTCAATGGGGAAGATCCGTGAATCATACATCGGTGTGTTGATGTGGGGCTCTGTCAGTTTTATTTTCGTTTAGCCCACTGGAACATGTGTATACCTAGCTATACAGCAGGGTGACACAGCCCTAACTAAATCGTTCAAAAATGTGTCTGATGTTAATTGAGGTTAATTACCATATAGAAGCCTCCAGTTAAGGTACATTGAGTGGGTTAGCATATACTGATTGATTTTACTTACTACATGTCATTGCTACAGTGATATAAAAAAAATGTGAAGCAAGAACTCTAGTAAATAATAATAAAAAAAAAAAAAAACTACACGTACTACTACATATGGAAACTCTCATAGATGATAATGCACTTTATTCATAGGAGGATTCACCAGAATGATGAAGGAGGCAGGTGGGCCAAAAAAGGGTGTGAAGCAGTCCATCACTATGTGAATGGCAGGGAAAGTCAAGTCGGTTGTTTTTAACCCCCTATGTTGAGTGCAGGTAGTTTATGGAGCCTCACCTGCTCAGTTATGGTACTGCTGCTCTCGGCATTAGAGTAGAGAATGGTTAGAACCCTTGTCATTTTTTTGACTCGTATGACTGTTGAGATTTCCTCCTTAAAGCAGAGTTACGGCCGAAATATGACTGTTAAGATAAAAATACCCCTAGAATACTCATGCCTCATGCAATATAACAAAGGTATGCTGTAAACTATGCACTATTTTCTATTTGTGCAGCATCGTTTTCTTACTTTGTGAAGTTCCTGCACAGCGCGGCCATCTCCAGTGTGGGCATCTAAAGTTGGAGTGTCCTTCTTCCTGTATTCCGTGCATGCTGGCTACCCAGCATGCACCTGCTGATCTCGCGCATGTGCAGTGCAGTGTAATCTTGGTCAGCTTGGCATGGCACAGCCATGCCAAACTGGGCAAGATTTTCCATAGACGCCAATGCAAAATGGGAGCAGTGCCATGCCACGCTGACCGAGATCTCCCAGGAGTCAGTGCAAAACCGTAAATGACGTACGGCACCGCGGCCCCTAAAGGAAGAAGTAAAATGAGATATAGGCATAAATCAGGTAAGTGAACAGAAAAATATTTAATAAATAAATTTCCAATTCATTTTAGGGATACACATTAGTGCTGCATGGTGAGGAGTGAAAAATGAGGGTGGAACTCCGCTTTAAGATAAATTCCCGATAGGGCAATTTTTACATAGTTACATTAGTTAAGCTTGGACTGATGTAAGTCTATATGTGCCATACCTATGGGATCCTCATGGAATCTATAATTCACTGTAGTATTCACCACTGCTACATTGATCTCCTCTAGCTTCTGGGTCCTGTGCCGAGCCGGCTGCATATTTGTTCCACTAGCTGAATTGCCAGTCCTCTTCTGGAACTATTTCAAGCTGTGCACTTGCAGCATTTTCTCTGTATTTTTTGTTATTACCATCATTGATAGGAGGGCACACTTAGTATTTCAGATCAGGGATACACCTATAAAGAGGTGTCTTCGTGGTCCACAAGAGTTCTAAAATGGTCTTGTGATAGAAGGCAAGGTCAGGAAAATCAGAAGTGGACTGCCTGTGGCCAGACTAACTCCTCCTTTAAAGGAGTTGTAAAGTTAGATGTTTTTATTGTGATGCATTCTATGCATTAAGATAAAAAGCCTTCTGTGTGCAGCTGCCCCCCTCAGCCCACCTAATACTTAACCGAGGTCTCTCTCTGTCCAGCGATGTCCACAAATGTCACAGCAGTCCGAGATTCTCCTACCCGATTGGCTGAGACACAGCAGCGGCGCCATTGGCTCCCACTGCTGTAAATCAAAGTCAGTTAGCCAATTAGGGGAGAGAGGGGGTGGGGGCGTGTGGGGTATATTGGTCTGAATGGACACCGGGAGCTGTGACTAGGCTCGGGTGCCCCCATAGCAAGCTGCTTGCTGTGGGGGCATTGAACAGGAGGGAGGGGCCAGGAGAGCAGAAGAGGGACCCGAGAAAAGGAGGATCTGGGCTGCTCTGTGCAAATCCACTGCAACAGAGGAGGCAAGTATAACATGTTTGTTATTTTTTATAGGTAAAAAACTCCAAGACTTTACAATCACTTTAAAGCTCCTTCTTTTATGCAAGTGTCATAGCCAACCCAACATCTGGCACTGATATTTGTAATGTGATATTTATGTAATACGGAAATGAATTTACCATGTAGGGTAAATTCAGGAGTAGATGCTTCAAAGCCATTACATGTGGTTATTCCGTCTTGCAGTTTACGTGACCTTGCCATGTTTTGCACACTTCGTAATCTGTCATACGCCTTCTTTTCCACAGAAGTGCTCTGGCTGAAAGGATGCTCTCATTCTGCCTGACGTGACTTTAGCTGCAGGGATGCTAGTTGTCTGTTGCCAAATATTCTCTGGCCAGTTTTACTGCAGGCGGCACTGGGTAGATCAGTTATATTCTTGTCTGTGTTCTTCAGCACCTGTACACTGTACAGTGAGCACATACCCTTGCTTAGGTCATCAACCCCAGCTTCATTTTAGTTTTCTGTGAAGTAAGACACTTTGGAGGAAAACTGTCTTGATGTGGAGTTTGAGTGCCACATTGAGCCCATGGCTTCAATACTTCTGGGTTTCACAACAGAAGAAATGTGCAGCTAATAATGTTACTGCAAGTAGCAAGGGTTTGTAGCACATCCCAGGTGAGATCAGCTTTGTTCAGTTGCTAAAAACCTTATATTTCACATGCTGTGAGTGGCTGTACCACATTGCTTTATGCATGGAATTACCTGAAACACAGAAGAATGTTTGAAGTTATTTACACAGTACATATACTGACATTTGAAAGCCTTTTGCCTTATTAGGTAAATGCACATGCTCTATAACCTTATAAATTATACTTTTTATCGGCAATATATAGCTAAAGTGTCATTAAACTCAGACTATGAAAAACTCTCATTACATGCTATATAATAGAGTGTTCATACTCACAAAGCCACTAAAGCTCTTGTTTTGTGTAGAGTAAATTATACCTGGTTGATCCTGCCTTCAGCCATCCCTCCCATCTTCTCTGTGTCCCCACTGCAGCCTGAGATCATATAGACCAGGGATATGCAATTAGCGGACCGCCAGCTGTTGCAAAACTACAAGTCCCATCATGCATCTGCCTCTGGGTGTCATGCTTGTGGCTATCAGAGTCTTGCTATGCCTCGTGGGATTTGTATTTCTGCAACATCTGGAGGTCCGGTAATTGCATATCCCTGGTATAGACCAACTAGTGTCCTCTATGGAGCATGCTTAATTTCATTTTCTTAGCTCTTCATTTCCTAATTTTTCTCATCCGTGTAGCCCAAATGATTATAGAGTCACACATGTGGGCGTATACATGGTGATATAGTAAAAAAAAAAAGCTTTTATTCCACTAAATATCAGGGATACAGTTCAAAAAAGTAACCTACCCGTTAACGGGTCCTAGAACCCCCCCCCCCCTTTTTTTCATCAAGGCTAGTAAGAACATAAGATTTCAATATCAATCTGATATCGATACAGTATCCCCTCCACGGGGTCATTATTAAAGCCAAATAGTCAATCGTAATGTCAAAAATGAGAACATGAGTACAGAATGCTATCGTTTCAAAAAAGTGAAGAAAAATAATAATAGTTATCACTCTTATTAAAATGATAAAATATGTTTACCCTTAATATATAATTTAAATAATAAAAATAATTCCTTTTATGATTGACTATTTGGTTTTAATTATGACCCCATGCAGGGTTTACTGTTTCAATATCAGATTGATATGGAACTCTTATGTTCTTTCTAGCCTTGATGAAGAGGATGCTTGGGCCTTCGAAATGCGCTGGAAACTTTTTTGGATTGCATCTCTGACTTTTAATGGAATGAAGCAGCGGTGTGGCACTTCAATTTAAATTCTATATGGACTCTGGCTATCATCGATCTGTATGGATGGTATAGGTACACCTGCTAATTGTAATTTCTGGTGCACAGATGCTGGTATGATGTTGGTACCAAGTTAACCATGGTTTGGAAACACTCATCTATGCAATCTACTATATTTGATTATGATCCCTCAGATTAGGATTGTTCTAATAATAATTTGTGTGCCTAATAATTTCTTTTTGATTACCAGGAAAAAAAAAAAAATCTTTGTTTCATGACCTTTAATGGGAATATACTGTATGTGGCACCAACATAAACCGAGACAGAGATTATGCTAATTTGCCAATATCTAAGGTGATCTGCATAACCCAGCTGTCATATGATTATTCCATTGCTTGGCTATAAAAAAATGAATACAGATCCATGTAGAATAAGAAATAACAAGATGTATTTTAAGAATGGGTTCATTGCAAGTTCACAGCTATAGTGAAAAAGAGAGAAGTCTGTGTGTCTCCTCTGTGCGTTGTGATCAGGCCAGTGCCTGACAAGAGGGTACCTCATATCCATAGACAGAGGAGCCAAAACCGCTATTCACAGGCTAATGGGAAAACAGGCTTCTCTTGTACTTTACACTGGTGTTCTCTTTCATAGAATTGTATTCACAGTAGGCTCGCTTCAGTAAAAATAGCTCCTAGAAATGTTCAGAAGATATTCCTAACTTTTCAGGAGCTTGGGATATTCATATAACCCTTCCTGTCTTAGATTGTATTTGAAGGAGATAGAAGAAAAATCGTAGACTCTACGTTCTAAGAACAGTTTATGAACATGCATCAGTTGCATATTACAATAGATTTTTGCACTGCTTGTACATTTTCTGTGATAAAATGTTCAATATTGATGTACAGAATTGCTTAGTGATACAGCCCTCCTGCAAATCAACTGTCCATCTCATGCATCTTCATCTAATTGGATATTTCGCAGCTTCAAGGACATTACCTAAGGCCGTTATTGAAAGAGGAGGTCAAGAATATCCTTTATGGAATTACAGTTTGAACTGCAAGCCTTCACAAAGGTGGAGTTGACCATGACCTCCAGAAGGGGTATAATTATTGTTTTAAGGCCTCATGCACACTGGACGTTGACGTTTTTACAGCAGCTGTTTTTATCTTCAGACATTTTTTCCTACAGTCAATAAACCCTCCATCATGTTATCCTATGTTTCCATGCACACATAGGCTGTTATCCACTGTTTTTGGCTGGGGTGTTTTTGAGCTGTAAAAAAAAACCTCAAGACCAGTGGTTTCTGAGAAACGTTTTTCAGCTGTAAAAACACCCAAAAAAGCGTCTCACCAATGTTTTTGGGTGTTTTGATCCATTGAAAAAAAAACCGCTAACCCGGGAAAACGCTAAAAATAGCTAGAATAGTAACGCTAAAAAGTGCTGGAAAACGCACTACAAAGCTGCTGACGTTTTTAGAACTTTTGTTTTTAAGGTCCTGTGTGCATGAGGCCTAAACCGCCAGGCTTGCAGAGATTTTCTTGTTGAAAAATCTTTGATGATCCAAACACGGAGGGCGCTCTCACCACCGGTCGTTCATTCAGCATCTGCTCTTAGGCTAGGTTCACACTATCTGACACAAAAACGGTCCGACTTTGATCCTACTTTACTCTGCGACATCGGTCTGACTTCTGTGAATGGGATCCAACTTTGATCCCATCAATTCCAGGCACCCTGTGCTCTGGGGATCTTGAAGGGGAACCCACGCCAAATTAAAAAAAAAAAAAAAAAACAGCATGGGTTCCCTTTCCAAGAGCATACCAGGCCCTCCGGTCTGGTATGGATTTTAAGGGGAACCCCCACGATCCTCAAAGCACAAATCGCATGACAAAGTTGGATCAGTTAAGACAATGATCCGACTTTGATCCGACTTCAATGATATTCAGTGAGCTGAAGTAGGATCAAAGTCGGTCAAAAGTAGTACAGGTACCTTTTTCAAAGTCTGTCCGACTTGTGTCAGACCAGTTAAGATGGCTCTCATAGGGAATTATTGATTTTGTGATGTAATGCGACTTGTGCTCCTAATGCAGGTCCGATTCTCGGACTAGTGTGAACCCACCCTTTTGTCTGGTTTGGCTTCTTAAAGCCTGGTACACACTATCTTTTGTTGGTTGGAAAAAAAAACAAGTGGGCTGAATGGAATAAAACTGAGCAGCTCACTGTGCTAACTATGCAATGTTACTACAGCAATCTTCCCACTGATCCATTGTGTTCTTATAGGGGGATTGACCCACCCCGCCGCCGGAACATACCAATGCTGATTTTACAGCATTCTTATGTGACAGAAGTTGGCCAGGTTGGTGTTGTACACATGGGCCAAATGATGGTGGGTTTCTGTTGAACTGGCCGATACCAGATGATATTCGGCCCATTTTACCAGGCTTAATGCTGGGTTTTGGGTAAAAAAAAACTGACATCATCATTTTTGTCCACCTCTATTTGCTAGAGTATTTGCTTTCTTTTAGTGCTAATTGGTATCTTGTGAAAGTGTGTTATCTTAGATAATAGAGAAGAGATAATGGTAGTCGATAAACTTTTGACCTTATGAAGTATAGTCTGACTTTCTCACCCTTGAGTGTAGTTATGCTTGTCTATGGCTAACTTATAACGTCAGTGACTCATTTAGTAAATCTTTTTATACTGAACATACATTGACATAAGACCATTCTTAGCAAATTTGCACAAGATCGTTTGTAGGAACAATCTTTCCATGAACAGTAACCATTCCTGAAAAGATTTTCTTGACCATGCCAGTTAATATTGATAATTTTTTAAGCCAGCCATAGACTGTTCCAAACTCAGCTAATTCAGCAGGGACAGGCTAAGATTGGATCCATGTATGGGCAAGCTGATTGTACCCAAGTCGAACTTGGGTACAACCAGCATGTTGGACTTTTGCATGCAATTATTGTCGGCGACTATAGCTGCTAGCAATAATCACTGTGTTCTCCGGCAGGGATGGCTCCCCACCGGGAGAAAACAGTCGCTCTGCAGGAAGCATTTTCTCATGAGCACTGACTGTGTTGATGGGGGAATCGAGCGATTTGGAAATGGTATCATCTATGGCCGACTTTACGAAAGAAAAATACGTACTTAACAATGTTTTTTCTCAAACAAAAAATAGGCAAGAAGACACTTTTATTGGTTTACATTCCAGGTTTCTTCAGTTCACTATGGTAGCTTTATAATAGGCACGCATATGCCAAGTGCTTTCGATTAGCTATCCTTTGCAAAAATACATCCTTAATTTACAAATATATTAACAGCTCACAAAGGGGGTTGCCTTGATCCATTCAGTGTTTTTGTAAAGTTGGTTGAAAGTGGTAGAAATTATTAGAGAACTGTTCCTGTATATGGGTTGTATTGCACACGTAATTCCTTACTCCTGTGCAAGAAGGTTCTTAAATTCCTAACTTCGATTCCTAAGTTGCACTAGTTGTTGGGTAGAAGTTTGTAGTTCACTTTTAGGCAGAAGTTTGAAGTTCAAATTTCAGCACTGGTATGGAATGGAGTCATAAGGGCCGGTTCACACTTGAGTGACGCAACTTGCCAGGGTGAAGCAAGTCGCCCCGCTCGAGGCGATCTCAACGCGGCTTGTAAGGAAACTTCTATCATAGAAGTCAATGCAAGCCGCGCTGAGATCGCCCTGAAAATAGTGCAGGAACTATTTTTCGAAGTCGGAGCGATTCGCTCCTATTAGAATGGTTCCATTGCACAGCATTGAGATGACTTGTCAGGCGACTCAAGTCGCCTAGATGTGACCGGGGCCGCAAAGTTGCGTCGCTCAAGTGTGAACCGGCCCTAATAGTTCTTTCAGAATGATTGTGTTACATTATAATTTGAAAGATGGAGGTTGAGTGCAGCAATAGGGAAAATAGTAATGCCACTGAGCATTTGTTTCTAATAAACCACTTGGTAGAACTGCTGACATTTTATATTTTTGGGTCAGGTAGCTGAATCTTTGACACATCTATATTGTGCAAGAATACATGCTGATACATGGTGTGACTGCATAATGGAATACTGGCAGAAGAGTCATTTTAATGTCACAATCTGCTGAAACCATAGCCTGATAAAACACCTAGGGGTCCAGATTCCTTTTTGAAGTCTGCATAGGGAAACCCCTGTTGTACTTGGCATAAAACACTACTGGGCATATAGAGGTCTCCAAACAACAACAACAAAAAGGACCATTGTTACCCTGTTGTCGTGGTTGTTGACACAATATGTTTTAGAGGAAATTGTACATTTTCCCAGATTCATCACATGTCCTGGTTTTAATTTCATTTCCAGGCTCTAAAATTAGAAAAGAGGATGTCACAGTAAGCTTGCTATAAGCTAATTACATCAAATGGACTCCCCTGGCAGTTAAATAGCAGATTGCTGTAATTACAAAATTGTTCCTTTTACCATATCATCCATCCTGTCACCCTTATTAAAGATTATCCTCCCTGCTTTCAAAATATGACAAATTATTGAAGAATAGTGATTTCAGTTTTGTATATACACATGACATGAGTGAAGGTGGGGGGGTCAGTCAGTATAATGCAGGTCTGTTTTAAGATAGTTTGTTAGCCATAATAACCATAAAAACAAACACCAATGAAATTCATACTAAAATACAAATTATATGGTCAAAGCTTTTGTTTTTGTTCCGGGCGTATCTGTGCCACCCCAGTGCTTAGAATCATTTGTTGTGGCAGTCCTGTTTTCTGTGCACTGTTTTTTTAAACTATATTATCAATTAAACAGGAATTCCAGGAAATGCCTTTGTAATCTATCGGTTAATTTCTACTTGTGGGTTGGGTGGTCTGCTTCCTGAAGCATGTTCCATTGGAGAGATTTCCATTCATTTCTGTCTTGGTAACCACCATCGCTGGAAAAAGAAGTGAGGGACCTTCTCAGTGTACAAACTGGAGTAAAGGAGGGTTCGTTTATAACCCTTGTAAGAATTTACAGAACTGCTCAAGTTCATATAAATTTGATGGTGACCATTTGTGGACTGCAGTTTTCAAGTCATTCCACCAATTTTCAATGGGGTATGCACTGACATTGTACAAATAACACTGGTAGGGAAGGGGTTAACACCGGGAGCGTCAAGGGGTTAAAGTGATTGTAAAGCTTTGTTTTTTTTTTCTCTAAATAACAAACATGTCATACTTACCTCCTCTGTGGAAGGGTTTTGCACAGATTAACCCTGTTCCTCCTCTTCTGGGGTCCCTCCACGGTGCTCCTGGCTCCTCCCCGAATCAAGTGCCCCCACGGGGGAAACGCTGTCCTTGGGGACACTCGTGGGGGTGCGCTCCCGAGTCCTGCTGCTGTGTCCATTGACTCAGACAGCAGGACTCTGGCCCGACTCCCGTGTGATTGGATTTTATTGGCAGCAGCGGGAGCCAATGGATGCGCTGCTATCAATCTATCCAATCAGGACCCGAGACACCGGCTGGAGCGGGTGTGTTCGTTCCCGGCATGGGAAAGACAGGGTTCAGGTAAGTAAAACTGGGGCTCTGGGGGGCTGCTACACTAAAAGATGTTTTTCACCTTAATGCATAGAATGCATTAAGGTGAAAAACCCTGAGGGTTTACAACCCCTTTAACTGTGTTCCCTGGGTGTGTTTACTAACTGTATAGGGGATGGGCTGCCTGGGATAACACAGAAATTCATCTTCCTGCATAGTAGAAAGACAAGATCTCAGTGTCATCCCCTGTCAGAATGGAGATCTGCCTTGTTTACTTCGGCAGATCCTCGTTTTGTCTCTGCGGGGAATGATCACGGGCGGCCGGCGGACATCGAGTCTTTCGGACCTGCTGATTGACTCCCCCGCTGGCAAATCGGTGCATGCCTTACCGGTATAGCGATTCGCGCAGCCGAGCCAACTTGCCGCAGTATAATTGCGGCGGGTGGTCGGCAAGCGGTTATGTATATTTAAAGCCAAAATGTAATCTTTTAGATTTTGATTAGAGTAGTAAAGATTTAAAGTCTCTGTCAGGTTTGAAGCAGGAACCGGCAGAGATTCGAACCATTAATGAACAGGCTGAATGTACCAAGTTGATCGATCGATTAACTTGGGTACAACCAGCCTACCGGATTCGCTTACGATTTTCGCTAGCAGCTGCTATAGCCGATAGCAATAATCACTGTCTTCTTCCGGCAGGGAATACACTTGACCTAGTAAAATTTTCCTTTTTGGTATCTTTTTTAATGTTTTCTTTAAGATATATGTATGTATATATGCAAGATACCAGGGGCATTAAATAGCTTGTTAGTTTGAAGGCCATTCTCAGTTTACCACACCCGCCTTTACTCCAGTGGAGGATCAAAGTAATGGAAGTTGGCTCAGAAATGAATGACCTTTGGTCTTTCCACACATCATTGTCACCCCCAATTCCAACCTCTAAGCTGGTCTCTCGACCGTCCTGTCACATCTGTTCAGAACAGGCGATGGCCTCTTAATCCTGGAGGGCAGTGCTACAATGAGAACTAATGAAAGAAACCAGCAAGTCAGAGGCACAGTAACCGATGTCATGTTAAATCCCCCTGTAGAATGAGGACAGCCTAGCAGAAACTACACTGCTGGTAATTACGTTTGAAAGAGCAGAGCAAATAAGATAGAGCTAATGGAAAGAGCAGGAAATACCAGAAGGACACAGAGATAACTATAATTTCTTAACCAATTTGTCTGTGAAGGTCGTAACTACATTGCAGGCTTAGGTAGTGATTCATGGCTACAGCTCGTCTTATGTAGGTTAAACTGTCCACCCTTCTTTTCTTTGCTAGAAACCACGAAAAGTATTTCTTTTGACAATGAATTCCATAGAGGTGGCATCATTACTTTTGAAATGTGAAGTGTTTTTTTTAATCATTAGTGATTCATATGACCTGAATGGTTTCCATATCAATCCTATGAAGGCCTTCTGGTCTGCGCACTTAGGTTCAATGCTAACCATTATTGTAATACCATCTATTAATTTGGAATATTGTATTCCGATTCAGTTTTCTCCTTATACTACTTATAATACTATAATACCACTTCAGTGGTTATTACTCTGGAATTCAATGGTGTTGTTTTTTGCTGTACCCTTGCATTGGTTTCTAATCTGTACTGTAAAATTTCAATAAGAGTTTATTGAAAGTAACCTGAATGAACGTTCTATATCGGGAGGCATAAAGGGGGAGGTTGCTGCATATTGTCAATCACCACTGCACACAATTGAAGGAACCCATAGACATCTGATAGAGGTAGGAAGATAATAAGATGAAAATACATGCCAGTGGAACAGTGGCATCAAGGTGGGAAAATCCAATCTGACATATTGATACTTTTCTTGGTATTGGTCAGATGCAGATTGTAGGATGCTCATAGAAATGCAGCTTTTTTATGGATAGATGATGCCATTGTCTCCTATATCCTAAGCATCTTTAGAATATGCGTGCTCTCATCCATTTATAAATGGAAGTGGATGTGACCTCTCCTGTACATGGAGGGGGTTTGTGTGGACACTGACGATGGACTGTTTGCATTACAGAGGTGTTGAGAGGTTGTTTGCAGTGAAGCCCCATTCACACCTGAGTGATTTTCAGGTGTATTCTGAGTGTTTTAGAAGCGTATTAGAAGCATTTTTACAAACAAAACTCTTTGGTGTCCTTTTATAAAACTGTGATCAGTGGTGATCCCAAGGATCACCGCTGATCATAGATCATTTTCGGTTTATAAAGCAAAGATAATGGGGAGAGAACATGTTCTCCGCCGATTATGTCTGCACAGGGAGAACTGTCATTCACGAACACAGAAACGGTCAGTATATGAAGCTGCGATCTCCGCACTTCACTGGTGGTCTCAGTCAGAATTCACCCTACCCTATTCACCAGCTCAGAGGTGGAGAATTGGGGGGTGAAGAGAGAATCCCGGGGAAGGAGGAAGATTATAGACTTCCTCCTGCCTCATTCAGACCCCCCAACACAGTGGCCATGTCCCCCTGCCATGTATATGTGTATATATGTATATACATATATATGATGTATGTGTATACATATAATGTATGTGTGTATATGTGTTTATATATACATATATAGTGCAGGGGGACTAATTATTTTATTAACTGTTTGGGCGGGCTCCTCTGAGAATGTCCGTTACTGATCAGTGATAATTTATCACTGCTTAATAAACCGACATCTCTGTGTTTCTGTGAATTTTGGGTGCCATAATCTCGTTCTGTCTCACAAGATGAGGGCGTTCTCCAGTGTTTGAAGCGTTTGTAGATCACTTCACTTCACAAACTGTGAAGTGGTCTACACCATTTAATAAACAGGCACACAGAGGAGTACAATCTCCTCTGTGAATGCCGGAGAACTCAGCAGTGGATTTTTTACACTGCTTTATAAACGGACACCTTTATTTGAGAAGAGCATAGACAGAATGACGAATTGCACAACAAGATGTATGCAGTTACACAAAAAAAAGGTACTAATTCCCAGAGAAGCACTTGCTCATGTCATTCGATAAACAGATATACAACAAGGCCAATAGGCCTAGGAGTGAGAGGCATATACAGTATCTCACAAAAGTAAGTACACCCTCAAATTTTTGTAAATATTTTATTCTAGCTTTTCATGTGACAACACTGAAGAAATTACACTTTGCTGCAATGTAGTGAGTGTACAGCTTGTATATCAGTGTAAATTTGCTGTCCCCTCAAAATATCTCAACACACAGCCATTAATGTCTAAACTGCTGGCAACAAAAGTCAGTACGGCCCAAAGTGTCACTATTTTGCGTGGCCACCATTATTTTCTAGCATTGCCTTAACCCTGTTAGGCATGGAATTCACCATAGCTTCACAGGTTGCCACTGGAGTCCTCTTCGTTCCAGAGATTGTAGGTGGTCGAGGCACTACAGTAGTACCTCCTCTCCTTCTCCTGAGGTCACCGTTGGACACTTCGATACCACTTAAGGTACGGATTGTCCCAATTCCGTTACGATCTTTTATTACCACCGGTGCGTTTTATCACTGTGAAACCCGGCATGACTGAAAACAACGGTCGTCAAATCTGTAATTACCGACACACAACTCTATAAAACTCCCCTGTCGTTTAAATGTGACTATATGTTCGACATGTGAGTGATGTAACGTCGTTTCACATTAA
>BLSH010368381.1:86037-99432 GCA_018402905.1 Glandirana rugosa | reverse complement strand
AAAATTGTAAAGTTTTATTAAAAGCTTGGGAGTACACTCACATTAAACTTGTGCCAAAGAAAGCTTCACAGGCATAACAGTATCGCTATGGCGTTCCTATGGGCTTCACAAAGAGGTTCCGATTGTCATTCAGAGATTGTGTGTGTGTGATGAGGTTGCCATTGTAGGCCCCATCCTACGCGTTTTGTCAGAGATGTCACCTGGGGGAAGGGGTAGGCATGCTATCCGAAAGTGCTAAAGGTGGGTTTAGTAGTAGGTACCGTGCAAAACTGCAACATAGCATAAGCAATTATCAATTGAAGAGTTGCTGCTATCAGGGTTTTGTTTGGAAAATTATATTCCTTACTAATAAAACAGGTCTGCAGCATGAAAATGAGACATTTGTGATTATGGCATCCTGGTGCAGTTATAGTGAATACTTATTCTGTGTAGAAGTTGGTATATGTAAACCCTAAACCAATAATCTAATATATTTGAGCTTACTAGTCCTATTGTTTTGGCTGCATTCCGTTTTCTCTTTTCCCAAGCTTCTTTTGCTTTATTTTCACCTGGTAATCATGCAAACACATTTGCTGTCCCTAGGTAACTCCGTCACTCCTCCACTGTATCTATGGAGGGAGTCATGGTTGTCAGCTGATGCTGTTCTCAAGATGTGGACTACAAACATTGACTGTAGAGGTCGACCGATATATAGGCCGCACATAGCGGCAGCGGCGCGGCTGTTAGTCACTCTGTGTACTGTAATTACGTTGATTTCATCCAAAAGTTTTTTTTTTAATCTAAATTACATACAAGTGTACTGATTGGAGGCCTGTTGTGGTGTTTAATAAATGCTTCATTTAAGCAATTTTTTGTTTCACTTCTTATTACTTAGTTATTCGATTTTATGAGATGAAGGGGGAGGGGAGAAAAATCAGCCTAACATATCAGCCCAAAGAATCGGCATCATATATCGGCCATCCCGATTTCTAAATATCGGCATCGGCCAGAGAAAAACCCATATTGGTCGACCTCGAATTGACTATCTCTTTATCGCCATTACAAGGGGGGGCAGGCAATTGGTAGTTTACTAAAGATGGCTAGGAAGGAAGATATTCTTGCAGTTTACAGGAAGTGAAAAGGACACTACGTTTCTGGCAGCAACATGTATTTTCTGAAAATGTTCTTAGCGTGAAAAAAAAGAAAAGAAAAATTCATCCACCACATCTAATGACTGTAAGCTGCAACATATAATTTCTGGTTCTTGGGTTTAGTTATCCTTTTAAACAGCTAGTGCTTTCATTAGTATACATATCGCATGAAGGAAAGCGGAGCTCAGCTCAAACTCTGCTAATTGTAGTCGGCCTGGATGAGAATTTCTTGACACTCCTGACAATGTAATTATTTTGGTAATCTGGTAATTGCACCGTAAAATATTTTAACCACACAGAATGAATGTCAGAAGCTTTACATTTTTAGACTATTAGGCAATATTTAAAGCAAGTGGTAAGGCAGCCTATTCTAGCATTGCTGCTCAGAGCTTCTGTATATTACACACTCATTAGCCAATATTGTTCTGTCACCTTTCTAGATTTTATCTGTATGCGTTTCACCCCTCATTTTTGCCTTCATAGGGTACCATCCTGCAGATGATACATTTCCAAATGTATGCATATATTTGCAAATTAGGCTCCATGCCTGTAGCTGCTAAACGGTCGTTTTTGGGCGTTTGGGTGTTTTTTGTAACAGCCCATAAACTCTGTTATCCCATGTGTCCATGCACACATGGACGTTTATTGTTGTTTATCAGCAACAGCTTATAGGCTGTTGTCAGAACGCCCTAAAATCGCATTCAAGAGTCATTGTTCTGACCACAAAAAACGTTGAAAGCTTAGAAGCGCTCATAAACGCGGCTCACCAGCGTTTTTGTAGGTTTTTGATCCATGCAGCGCATTAACGCTGATAAAAACAGAAAAGCTCACTACAGAGCTACTTTTTAGATTGTTTTTTTTTTACGTCCAGTGTGCATGGAGCCTTAATGTTTTTCTAAAATCAGAAATTTTGCGCGTTTTCTGATCCGATGGTGCCACCATTGATTTCGAATTTCGACCAGCCAAGCCTTTAATTTCATCTCATGTTACATAAAAGATTCTTTTGTGGCGGGGAATCTTCTTTTCTTTCCAAGACACAGCTCATAGGCATTTCTTTTCCGATTATCTTTCTTACACAATTCTCCCATCATTGATAAGAAATTTGTTTTTCTAAAAATTTCCAACATGCCTGATCACTCAAATTCAATGGTCGTGCGAAAATCGTCTGTAGTTGCAGCCCACTAATGGTGAGAAATTTGAATAAAAATTCTCTGAGACTTTACAATCACTTTAATTTTCTTTTGAAAATCGTAACTCTTTTTAGTTAAAAATAACAAACATGTTATACTTACCTGCTCTGTGCAGTGTATTTGCACAGAGCAGCCCAGATCCTCCTCTTATTTATTTATTTATTTCAGGTACTTATATAGCGCTGTCAATTTATGCAGCGCTTTACATATATATTGTACATTCACATCAGTCCCTACCCTCAAGGAGCTTACAATCTAAGGTCCCTACCTCACATACATACACATACTAGAGCCAATTTAGACAGGATCTAATTTACCTACCAGCATGTCTTTGGAGTGTGGGAGGAAACCCATGCAGGCACAGGGAGAACATGCAAACTCCAGGCAGGTAGTGTTGTGGTTGGGATTCGAACCAACCTCTGTAAGGGCCCTCTTCTGTGCTCCTGGCCCCTCCATCCTGTTGAGTGCCACCACAACCAGCAGCTTGCCATGGGGGCACCCAAGCCAAGCCAAGCCACGCCACAGCTCCCTGTGTCCATTCAGACATGGAGCCGTGGCCCGTCCCCACCCCCTTTCTCTCCTTATTGACCGACTGACTTGGTTGACAGCGGCAGGAGCCAGTGGTGCCGCGTTGCTGTCTCAGCCAATGAGAAGGGGAGTCCCGTGCAGGTGAGATATTCCTGCAACATCACTGGATCTAGAGGGTAAATATTAGGGGGGCTGCTGCACACAGAAGGCTTTTTATCTTGATGCATAGAATGCATTAAGATAAAAAACCTTCTGCCTCTGCAACCACTTTAATTCAGAATTCGACCCATGTATGGCCAACTTTAGATGTGGCACCTGCAATAGTTTTCTTTTTTCAGACCTTTTCCCTTGATTTTCACCTAGTGATTCTGCAGACAACACCTCTCCTGCCTCTTGATGGCTAGGCACCACTGTATCTATGGAGGCCGCATTGGTTGTCACCCAGGTTGGACTTCAAACATTTCTGCTCTTTGTTCATCTCCATTACATGATTTGATTAGCAGTGTACCGAAGAAAAATTTTATTGTTCTTGTTGCCTGTTCAGATCACAGAAAGTGAGAGACGCTACATTCCTGGTGTTTTCTGTACTTGATAGCAATGTTGGCTTGAATATTAATGCAGCCATTACATCTAAGGACTGGGAAACTGCAGTATATAAAATTGTTTTAAAAAATGTTTTTGGTCAATCTCCATGTGCCAAGTTTGTTTAATCTTAGACATGCCTTAACATGTAAACGGATGCTGGAGATGGAATGGCAGAACTGTTGATTTATGGTAAATGTAAAGGGCAAAATACTGCACTAGTCTCTACAATGTACAAACAAGCAGCCATCACAGCAATAGGCAATACGGCATAAATTGTAAAAAAGTGATAAATCAGTGCAGCACTAAAGATAAACCTTTATAAGGGTAAAATATAACAACAAATATGACACAGGCAACTAAGTGCTGGTTCACACAAGGGCGACTTGTCAGGCGGTTCCATGTAGTACAATGGAACCGTTCTAATAGGAGCGACTCAGAAAAAGGTTCCTGTACCTCTCTGGGGTGACTTCAGAGTGACTTGCATTGACTTCTATACAGAAGTTGTTTTGCAAGCCGCGCTGAAGTCATGCTGTACGGGGCGGCTTCAAATTCGGACGAGAAGATGTCCAACAAATGAAATCAAAAATGCAGACAATGTTCACATATATGATCCAAAGAGGAGAATGAAGTCCCAACATCGACAGCAAGACATCCAGGCATTAGGGATCCACCACCAATATAGAGGAGGCTTATCGGAACTAGTGGACTCAATGAGGCTTACACCCAATGAGTCAACGTGGCAGAGGGTGTAACCACACCAAAATAGGCAACTTCCACACCACTCTTTTCAGTGACAATGGGAGATATTCCCTGGGTCTATAGTGTGGACCACTCTTGTGATAATGCGATCCAGTACAAGCGGCAAGTATCAGAGCACACTCATCCCCTGGATCATCCGGAGGGTGCCAGGTTATGTTCAGAGACAGGTTTATTATTCCCATGATATATTATGTGACTTAGGGCCGGTTCACACTGCAGAGATGCGAGAACCCCGTGAATCCACTGCCGGTTCCCGCATCGCTTGTCTCCCGGTGGCAGTTCACACTGCAATATGCAAACTGCAGGGAGTGTCAATACAAAGCTAATGACTCCCCCAAATCAGTTTGCGTATCGCAGTGAGAACTGCAAACTCACACAGGAATCGGATCGCATGGTGTGAACCACCATGCGATCCGATTCTGACCCTGCGAAAAAGAGTCCTTTGCGAGTTCGCTCCAAGTGCGATGCAAATTCAGCCATACAATCTCTATGGCTGAATTTGCATCGCACAGAGATCGCGTATGGCTCACACTGCAGTTCGGTGCAAATCATATGCGATCTCTGAGATCGAAGCAATGTTAAACAGCCCTAAAGGTGTTATAAAAATGCATTTTTTTTTATTTAGAAAAATCTGAGTCCCAGTTGCATGTTCTTGCGAGTTTGTGCTCACTGGCAATCTGCAGAAGCTCTTCATTGATTTAATGGCTTAATACAGATAGGTGTGTGCCAGCGTTTTCCTTGCACTGCTCTTCAGATTAATTAAATGGACTACAGTGCACTGACACCTTCATTCTTATTGTCATCTCTTGCTTGCCCCAGTGGGCCCTTGTTGAGGTGTTTCAAATAACGCATGGTTGCTTGTTATATCCAAAAGTGTATTGAAGACTGGATGTGCAGTCATTGCACTCTCGAGAGTATGAGAGGGAAAAATGAATATGCTGTTTTAAAAACCTAGTGAGGGAAAAAAGTATTTGATCCCCTGCTGATTTTGTACGTTTGCCCACTGACAAAGAAATGATCAGTCTATAATTTTGATGGTAGGTTTATTTTAACAGAGACAAAATAACAAAAAAAATCCATAAAAACGCATTTCAAAAAGGTTTTAAATTCATTTGCATTTTAATGCATGAAATAAGTATTTAATCCCCTATCGATCAGAAAGATTTCTGGCTTCCAGGTGCCTTCTATACAGGTAACAAGCTGAGATTAGGAGCACTCTCTTAAAGGCAGTGCTCCTGATCTCAGCTTGTTACCTGTATAAAAGACACCTGTCCAAATAAGCAATCAATCAGATTCCAATCTCTCCACCAAGACCAAAGAGCTGTCCAAGGATGTCAGGGACAAGATTGTAGACCTATGCAAGGCTGGAATGGGCTACAAGACCACCGCCAAGCAGCTTGGTGAGAGGGTGACAACAGTTGGTGTGATTATTTGCAAATGGAAGAAACACAAAATAACTGTCAATCTCCCTCGGTCTGGGGCTCCATGCAAGATCTCACCTCATGGACTAATGATCATGAGAACGGTGAGGACCATAGTCACCAAGAAAACAATTGGTAGCACACTACACATGGAGTGAAATCCTGCGGTGCCCGCAAGGTCTGTCTGCTCAAAAAAGCACATGTACAGCACGTTTGAAGTTTGCCAATGAACATCTGAATGATTCAGAGAACTGGGTGAAAGTGTTGTGGTCAGATGAGACCAAAATCAAGCTTTTTGGCATCCGCTCAACTTGCCATGTTTGGAGCAGGAGGAATGCTGCCTATGACCCCAAGAACACAATCTCCACTGTCAACCATGGAGGTGGAAACATTATGCTTTGGGGGTGTTTTTCTGCTAAGGGGACAGGACAACTTCACCGCATCAAAGGGGCGATGGACAGGGCCATGTACCGCCAAATCTACTTAGTGTATAAACAGTCATGTTTGGCTGAAACATTGAAAAATCTTCCAGTGGTTGGATCTTCTAACCACCATCTCATGACTGGCATGCCTTGTGCTGTTTGTTCAGCCACTATGAAAGAGGATCATGTTGTATTTCCAGAATTATTCTTTGAACAGTCATGTCTGTTTCTCATGTATCTGTGTGACAGGAGTGTTTGTGTAGATGCTGAATACAGTAGTTGTATAATGGTGACTGATTACACCCAAGACTTTCTTGCATGGCAGTAAAATGAGGTTGACAATGTGAATAGTTTGCCTTTTAAATGGACTTGGAAGTTGCATCTCTACTAGCGACTTGGTTAATAATGATTTTCTATGTTGTCCACAAAATGAAATAGCCCTGAACGGTTCTCATCTTCCCTCTCTATAGTGTTTAATGATGTAGACGAGGGATGTTATAAGCAAACGAGGTAATTTCAGAAAGGCTGCATGCAATGTGCTGCCTATAGCATTGCTTCCTTCCTTCCTTCCTGGCTGTAATGAGCTGCCTGTGATGCAGTGTAAGCATCAAGCATGTTCGACCCAAGAAAATAAGACATAACTGAATCCTTCTAATCAACTGGCCAACAATGTTATCACAGCCAAATCTGCTCTATAAAAACACTGCGGGCAATCATTACCCATCTGACTGCTCATATATTTGTGTATTACTTTTATCCCATTCATTTTCTGCCCTTCAGATTAAAGGGTGGATTTAGCAGTATGTGTGCATGCAGAACGTATCTAGAGGATTAGCTGTTGAGAGCCCCATAGAAACCATGAGTGGATGGAAAACTTACTTTACTTGTTGAGCTATACTGAGACGATAGAGAACCTTATTTTTGATAAATTATACCAGATTCTTATATCTTTTTGGAACTTCAGCTATATGATTTTTTGGTAGACCTGCTTGTACCATTCATAGCGCTCCATTCTTGGCGTTTGTGGGAGGAATAGCGCCCCATCCTTGGTCTCAGTGGAAGGAATACTGCCCCATCTATGGTGTCAGTGGAAGGAATACTGCCCCATCTATGGTGTCAGTGGGAGGAGTACTGCCCCATCTATGGTGTCAGTGGGAGGAATAGTGCCCCATCCTTGGTGTCAGTGGGAGGAATAGTGCCCCATCCTTGGTGTCAGTGGGAGGAATAGTGCCCCATCCTTGGTGTCGGTGGGAGGAATAGTGCCCCATAGTATATATAGTTCCAGTAACCTACTATTACCGAGACTTCACTTTGTGTATGTCGTAATTTTTACTGTTTCACAATATTGGTTTTTATTATTTTCTTAAAGCATCTAACAACAAAAAAAATCTTATTGAAACGGAAGTACAGTAGAAAGGATGGTAGAGCAATGTTACTGCTGCTGTTTCTGCTTACTGTGATGGGGGAAGTTCTTGGTAAGAATGCTACTTCCGTCAAGACTCGAATGACCTAAACACCGATGAACTAAGATGTACATCTCAGCCAGTGTGGAAAAAAACAGTTACAGCCATTTCTGTTAATAACTAGTTTAAAATTGCCACAGTTTAAAGGGAAAAGAAATGGATGCATTGATTACTTGCTATCAAAGCCTCCATTTACTCTCCCTTTACACCATGGCAATTTATCTTTTAAAAATACAAAGATTGCTTTTTATGTTAATAGATTTTATGTAAAGGTAAAACTTTATGGGGGGGTGGGTTGAATAGGGTTAATCACCCTGTAAAGGTTTTATTCTGGTTTGTGTCCCTGTTGGTTAGCCCCTATGTTTGCACGCCATTGTCACCTAGTAAGAAGATGAGGGGACATTAAATATTTTAGAGTTGTCACCTGAACAAGGGATGGGGGTAACTTTTTCAAGGGGAACACGTTTTTATGACATATTGTTCAATATGGGAATTCCCCTCACCTCCCTCAATTTTTAGGATATTTCTTCTAACTTAAAGCGGAGTTCCACTCATTTTTTGGTTTATTAAAAGTCAGCAGCTATAAAAAGTGTAGCTGCTGACTTTTAATAAACAGTAACTTACCTGTATCCTCGCTCGCCTCCCCCCTCCTCCCGACGGCCCCGCCATTCCTAGTGTGGGCACCTGGCCTGGCTTCAAGGCTGGGCACGCACTGCGCATGTGTGAGTCGCGCTGCGCATCCCTAGTGGCCAGGCAATCTTCCCAGAATCCCAGAAGATTGCCAGGAGGGAGTGGCCGCCCAGGAGGAGAGGAGGAGTCTCCTAGGTGGCCCAGAGGCAGAAGGTGGAAGAGGGACAGGAAGTCCCTCTGAAATCTGGGCGCTCCCCCCCCCCCCAAAAAAAATAAAAAATTACATGCCAAGGAATGCTTAAAGCGGAGGTTCAGTTTTTGGGTGTAACTCCGCTTTAAGGCCCCATTCACACATCAGCGTTTTGTAACTCGAAGGACCAAAATGCTGAAGATCCAAAATGCTATGTATTTCAGTTCTGCCTTTGAATTGTAGCTTGAAGCTCCAAAAGCTATGCGAGATACTTTTGAAGCAGATTTTGGCATTTTTGGCACCATAAACTTCAATGGGAATGCCTAAAAACGCTTGAGTCTGGCTTTTTGGCAGGTGCATTTCAGGCAATTTTGAGCTTGTAAAGAACTGGTCCCCTCGCTTTTGTGTTTTCCATTGGCTAATACAAAAATCCCTGAAGCTTGAATAAATGTAAAACGCGTGTAAGGCCCTGTTCACATCTGAGCGATTTTCTGCTTGAAGCGCTAAAACGCTCAACAAGCCAAATCCCATTATTTTCAATGGCCCCTGTTCACATATGAGTGTTCTGTCGCCTGAAACAAAACGCCTATCACTCAAAAAAAGTACATGAGCTGCTTCTTGTCGGATTACAAGCTTTTTTGGCACCTTAGACTTAAAGCGGAGTTCCACCCTAAAGTGGAACTTCCGCTAGTTGGATTCCTCCCCCCCTCAGGTGTCACATTTGGCACCTTTCGGGGGGGGAGGGGGAAGAGGACACCTGTCTTTAGACAGGTGTCCTTTTCCACACATCCAGGAGCTCTGGCCGGCAGCCGCGGCTGCTGACGTCAGCAGCTTGGCTCTCTCCTCCCTGATCGCTCTGCTTCTGGCCACCTGGCCAGTAGCAGAGCGCGGCAGAGCCTCACGCATGTGCAGTAAGGTGCCCGGCGTAAAGCTGTACTGCTTACACGTCCGGGTTCCCTTACCAGCGATGGAGGCGGCTGCACCCATCCCCCGATCCGAAGATGGGCGGCAGGTGCCGACATCGCTGGACTCCAGGACAGGTAAGTGTCCTAATATTAAAAGTCAGCAGCTACTGTATGTGTAGCTGCTGACTTTTAATTTTTTTTTTTTTTGCCCTCGGACCTCTGCTTTAAATAGAAACGCTTGACTTAATCGTTTTATACTCCAATGGCAGCTCTCCACCCCTAATTTATTCTCCCTCTCCTCCCCCTAATGCTCTCTATTGGCTAAACAAAAATGCCTGAATCTTTAAAATGCTTGTAATACACTTCTAAAAAGGTAATACACTTCTAAAAAGGTAATACACTTCAAAAAAGCTTTAAAACTGCTTGTAAGAAGCTGGAAAAATGCTTTTAAAAAAATGCCTGAAAAACATCAGTAAATCGCTACACTTAGGTGTGAAAGGGGCCTAATATGCTTCTAATGTTGCCAAAAACAATGAAAACAATACCGCTCAAATACTCCTCCAAATCTATGTCAGCTGGATCAGAATGTGAAAAGACTGGTGCAAGGCAGACAGGATTGGCTTGTCAGGCTCCAGTAGACTTCAACAAAATGGTGGCTGTCTGCGCACAAACACTGACTCCCTGTTGCATAAATGGATAAAATGGGTAAAAGATGGCTTCCGCTCCTGTTCTCCACCCGTAGAGTACTCCTCAGATGCGTTTCACCCTTTTTCGGGGCGAAACACATCTGAGGGGTTCTCTGCAGGTGGATAACAGGAGCTGAAGCCATCTTTTAATTTACACCATCTCATTACATTTATGCAACACAGAGTCAGTGTCTGTGTGCAGACGGCCACCATTGTGTTGGTCTTCTACTTCTGAAGCTCTCTTATATGCTTGCAAAAATGCCTGCAAACCCCTGAAAATTGCTATGCTTAGGTGTGAATGCAGCGTTATTGCTGTGTCTTCAGAACAGGGAGTGCAGTGAATTCTCTAAGTGCTACTAAATCCACAGCAGTAAAATCAATCTGTATATACAGAATAGCATGCTTGTTATACTCACTGTGGAACTTAAGGGATTAATCCTCTGCATTGTGTAAAAAGGCTCTTTGATCCTATATGCACAGATCCTCCCCCTCCTGCAGGGTCTCTCTTGGCAAGGCCAGATAATACACAGTGAGGGTACTACAGAGGGTAGTAAAGCTGCACATGCTCAGTTTGGTCTCTATTGCTGGAGAGAACATTTCCTGTCTTGAACTGAGCTAGCCAGGTCACATGGTAGTGGCATTACACACATGGGCGTGTATAGAGATCCTAAATGACAGCCCTGTCCTTCCCTCCTCCTCCATGCCTAGTGACTAAAAAAAGAACACAGTGGGTGGGATGTCACACCTTGATGGATGGGTGATCCGTCTCTCATAACAGCATGAGGACACAGGCTGTAGTGGAAATCTCCTCCTACCTGAACACTCAGCACTGAAGCAGACCCTGCAGTTTATCACATGACCGTGGTATACAGATCAGCCAAAAGGGGATATAGCAGCAGTATTTTAATGTAAAAAGATGATTTATAAGCTGTGGGCACTGGGAGGAGGCAGATGAACTATTTTCATATTACTGGGTTTAGTAACTCTTTAATGGTATATAGACATTAAAAAATAACCTGGCCGGTGGTTAACCCTCTCGAAATCTAGCCAAAGCTAAAGAAAAATGTTGTCTATACATATCCTTTAAGCAGCTTTCACTTGACAAAGTGTATAATGCCACAGGCAGATAGCACAAGTGTTGAGGAAGCAGCTATAAGGAATTCCAAGAAGCTAAATGCCGCACAAACCACTGGTCCAGAGACTAGATACCAGATGCTAGATCATTACAGGCTGCTCCTTTTTGCAGGTATAGCTACTGTATGGAAAACATAAAAAATAGGGGCTTATACTGTTTAAAATCCAGTATTACACTGTCTCACTCTGTTGTGCACATGCTCAGTTGCACTTCAGCTGGCATTTTGAAAATCACTAGAGGCTGATCTGCTGACAGCCTAAAGATTTACTGCTATTCAGGGGCTCTGGGCTTCAGCAAAATGGCAGCCTCCTGCAAGAAGAAACTGGAACAATGCTGGAGGCAATTTACAGCACGCACACATTTTGGCGGCATAATTACTAATTAGGAATGTATGTTACTTGCTAAAGAATATTGTTTTTTTTATCAAGTTGTTATGGGCAAAGTTCCACTTTAACCACCACTTTTTGTCTCTCTTTAATAGTTGACCAGTGTTTCTCTAAGCTCATCTAACCATATTACATGTTTGTGCTGGCTCCTGCGTGGATAGGATGCGTTCTCAGTATCATGAATGAAATGCTGATTTATGTACTCTCATGTAGACTTGGTGCAGCTTTTTCCTCCTTGAGGACCCAGAAATAGCATTGTCCTTTAAAGCTACATGGAACAGATTTCTTTTAGGTTTATCACGTTGTTCCAGTCATTTTCAGATATAGGTTAATGAGTAAACCCCTGTACACATAAATTGGGCCTTATAAATCATCATATTCCTGGCTGTCATTAAACCTAATCTTTGGGATGACAGCTTTATGTGCTTACAACATGGTAAAGTAACTTTACAGTAGTACTATTTTTAATGTTTAGTTTTTTTATGACTGTCATCTGTAATTACCATAGACTGCACACTAGGATTCCGCACACAAACCCTACCTGTGTTTTATAGCTTAAATGTGCAAGATTGGGAAAACTGGTTTCTTTCTTGCATGCATATAGGGATTACCTGTACCTAAAAAATTTTTCCAAATGTTGTCCATACCCTTTAAAATTCTTTTTTAATTATTCAAAGCAAACTCCCCCCATCCATCCATGTCTCCATGCTTTATTTTGTTGAGAAATCAGTTTAACCACTTGACAACTGGGCACTTAAACCCCCTTCCTAACCAGACCAATTTTCAGCTTTCAGTGCTCTCACATTTTGAATGACAATTACTCAGTCATACTACACTGTACCCAAATGAAATTTTCGTCCTTTTTTTCACACAAATAGAGCTTTCTTTTGGTGATATTTAATCACCACTGGGGTGTTTATTTTTTGAGCAATAAATGGAAAAATACCAAAAATTTTGTAAAAAAATGCATTTTTCTTTATTTCTGTTATAACATTTTGCAAATTACCGTATATACTCGCCTATAAGACGAGTTTTTTGACACAGATTTTGTGTCAAAAAATTGAGATTCGTCTTATGCGCGAGTCAACAGCCGGTACGAGCGCGGGGAAAAATTCCGAGGGCACCCGCGGCAGCTGAGATGCATTCCAGGCATTCCAGGGATGCCGGGGATGCCATCACGTCCGCTGACGGCTTGCTGGAGGGCGGAACTTCAGCTCAGTCACACTTGCGACGTGACTGGGCTGAAGGTAAGGGCAGAGGACACAGGCACTTCCTATGAAAGGAATAAGGCTGCCGTGTCCTCCTTATGTAAATGTAAAAGAAAACAGTTTGGCAATTCAATTAACTAACCATATTAACCCTTATTGTGTGAACAATAAGGGTTAATATGGTCAGATATTCAAATGACAAAACTGTGTTTTTTTTTCTTTGCATTTGACATATGTGAAGAACACCGCAGCCTTATTCAATACATAGGAAGTAAGTATACTGTACTGTAAAAAATAAACAGTTGTACACACACACACACACACACACACTCCCGATTACATGGCCACTTCCTATGTTAGGGTCCCTAGACGGATTTGGGGTCTTTTAGACCCCAAATCTCTTCTAAAGAGGACCTGTCATTAAAAAAAATAACGTAATGTCTTTTTGGTACATACAACCTACTGATGCCTCATTGGTAATTTTTTTTTTTGGCATCTATTTTTATCTTTGAAATTTACCAGTGGCTGCTGCATTTTCCACTTAGGCTTATACGTGAGTCAATAAGTTTTCCCATATTTTTTGGGCAAAAGTAGGGGGGTCGACTTATGCACGGGTCGACTTATACACGAGTATATACGGTAGTAATTTTTCTTCGTAAATTTTGGCCAAAATTTATACTGCTATATGTCTTTGGTAAAAATAACCCAAATTAGTGTATATTATTTGGTCTTTGTGAAAGTTATAGAGTCTACTCCG
>BLSH010368381.1:40511-60802 GCA_018402905.1 Glandirana rugosa | reverse complement strand
ATATATATATATATATATATATATATATATATATATATATATATATATATATATATATATATACACACACACACAGTATCTCACAAAAGTGAGTGCACCCTTCACATTTTTGTAAATGTTTTATTCTATCTTTTCATGTGACAGCACTGAAGAAATGACACTTTTCTACAATGTAGAGTAGTGAGTGTACAGCCTGTATAACGGTGTAAATGTGCTGTCCCCTCAAAATAACTCAACACACAGTCATTAATGTCTAAACCACTGGCAACAAAAGTGAGTACACCCCTAAGTAGAAGTCCTCTTCCTTGACGACATCATGGAGCTGGTGGCTGTATGGAGCTGGTGGCTGTTAGAGGCCTTGCGCTCCTCTGCCTTCCATTTGAGGATGCCCCACTGATGCTCAATAGGGTTTAGGTTTGGAGACATGCTTGGCCAGTCCATCACCTTTACCCTCAGCTTCTTTAACAAGGCAGTGGTCATCTTGGATGTGTGTTTGGGGTCGTTATCATGTTGAAATACTGCCCTGCGGCCCAGTCTCCGAAAGGGAGGGGATCATGCTGTGCTTCAGTATGTCACAGTACATGTTGGCATTCATGGTTCCCTCAATGAACTGTAGCTCCCCAGTGCTGGCAGCACTCATGCAGCCCCAGACCATGACACTCCCACCACCATGCTTGACTGTAGGCAAGACACACTTATCTTTGTACTCCTCACCTGGAATTCCCCTACTGGCAATAGCAGTGGCAGCAGCACTCGACAGCTGAAGGAAACATCAGCTGCGGTGCCGACATTGCTGGACTCCAGGACAGGTAAATATCCTATTATGTGTAGCTGCTGGTTTTTAATTTTTGCAGGGGTGAGCGGACCTCTGCTTTAAGTACTCCTTTTCATTGCTTCTACTAACTGCCCTTTCTTTAGACAAACAACTTCAGTGGTCACAGACTCCATAAGAACAAAAAAACATCCAGCAAAAGCAGAACTTGCATAAGTTGATTACTGTCGTGTTTGATATAATCTGCTGTGATAAGTGGCCAGAATAGGCACTTTTTATCTCTGAAGTTTAGTGTAGTACTATCCTTGCAGGTGCTGCTTGGTAGATTTGTTCTTCTGCCTCGACTCCACCCCACTGACATACCAGATTAAGCAAATGGAATACTGCACAGATACTGGGAGCACAAATATAGATACCTTGCACACAAAGTACAGTATCAAAAAGCAAACATTAGACTTGTTAGTGGTAAATGTACCCAGTATGTTGTCAGGGGTTGCAGTATGCACATAAATGAGTAAGTAAAGAATTAGGTCTATCACAGTTCACTAGATAATATATTAACTAGGATATAGCCGCAAAGAATGGAGTTCTATGCAACTAAATTAGAGTATACCTGGTAATCCACAAAATCAGTAATAAGTTATGGCATTAGAAGACAGTAATATCAATGATAATCAATACTACAGTAATTCCTATGTACGCAATAGGCTATATCCACTTTATAGTGCACTCTACTGTTAATGAATAGCCGCAATGAAATGTAAAACTCCCTATAGAGGTACCTCTTACTGTGATCGTTCTTCTAAAGCAGCTGTCAGAAGTGTACAGTTTTCGCGCAGCCCTTGTTTTTCAACCGGCTAGTGTTGGGGCCCAATATTTACGGTGGTGCACAAATACAGTCTCAATAAAGTCTTCATGCAGTAAATAATATTGCTAGTTAGATGTCCATTGCCTTTGTGCTCAGCTTCTGCTAGCAGCAACAGGATAATGGCAGCACTGTCCTCTCACCAGTCCCAGCGATACAGCAACAAAGGTCTCACTGTTCAGTGCCAACTCACAGGTTTTGATGAGATGGACTGAAAGAATTTAAAAATCCCTCAGCTAAATTAACGTGAAGCAAAGTAGAGCTTTCTTAAGACAGAATCTATCTACATGTCTCATTTCCATCACATTCTTCTTAATCCTACAATGCTGAAGCAGCGGTATGCAGCTTGTAACAAATGGCTGTACAATATAAGGCTACATGTGTTCTACAAACCATCAGTTCTGCATGCACTAGTGTCCCAGAGGCATGAAGGAATGTTTTCCTTACTCTGCCCACTATCTTAAGATGTACACTTGACCCCTTATTTTTGGGATTTGTGATGGAACACTGCAATATGAGTTGGAATACCCAAAAACTCTCCAGAAGGAAAATGGGGTCACAAATTGTTGCTGGGAGCTCTATCCATTATGTCTATTACACACAATGACAAAATCATAGATAAAATACCGCTTTCGGAGCGATCATCCGATAAACTGATCGTTCATACACAGCTTTAAAATTATCCAAAGGCACAAGCACTACAAAAAAAAAATGAGTCACCAAGACTGAGCATGTTTGCAAACTAAGGAATACATGGCAATATAATACTATACATTACATCATTGCGGAAAGTTGTATTCTGTCTTACTAGAATTTTCTTAACTCTAGTAACCTATTCATTTTCAGTATGAGACCAGCATGCAAAAAACAGACTATCATTTGTCCAATTTTCTAATCGTGTGTACCAGGCTTAAGAATCCCCAAAAGATAATACAACCCAGAGTCGCTTAGCTTAACCGCATGCCGACCCGCCACATTACATTTACAGTGGCAGGTCCACGCACGCACGTGGACGATGATTTATGGGCGGCACCTGCTGATCGGCTGAGAGAATGACAAAAGAGAGCCCTGTGTTGGTAAATGGCGCTCTCTACAGACAGCAGCAATGTGCCGTTTTTTTCCACTGGCAGATAGCTTAGTAAAAACCGCACACAGTACACACACTAAACATTGTTCGGCACACATTTAACCCCATTATTGCCCTTTATGTTAACCCCTTCCTAGCCAGTGTCATTAGTACAGTGACAGTGTAAATTATTAGCATTGATCACTGTATTCGTGTCACTGGTGATGTCAGTGGCGGCTATTTCCCTCCCAGCGTCAGTGTCAGATTTCCGCACTATCGCAGTTCCAGTTGCTGATCACCGCCATTACTAGTATATAAAAATAAATAAATAGCAATTCCAGTATTTATACCATAGTTTGTCGACGCTATAACTTTCACGCAAACCAATTGATATACACTTTTGGATTCTCTTTATTTGTTTATTGGATATGTTTTATTGCATAGAGTAGAACATGTTTTTTTTTTTTTTTTGCAAAATTTTGGGTCAATCTTTGTTTATATTGCAAAAAATAAAAGCCCATTGGTGATCACATACCACCAAAAGAAAGCTCTGTTTGTGTGAAAATAATTCTATTAATTTAGTTTGGGTACAGCATTGCATGACAGCGCAATTACCAGTTAAAGTGGTTGTCAACTCTTGACAACCACTTTAAACTACAGTTAAGCCTGTAATCAGGCTTACATGTAGCTTCCCTATATATCTCCTGAACCTGCACGCTATACTGGCATGTGCTGACGTCAATCGGCACATGCGCAGTGAAGAAACTGCCTACGTGACGCTTCTTCACTTATAGCGTGCCGTGATTGGTGACGTCATGTGACTCCGGCCAGTCCCAGCGCCGGAGTTTGCGGCCCCGGAATGAAGAGGGGCGAAGATGGACGCTTCCTACTGTAGGGACAGTGTGGGCGTCGATGACAGGTAAGTGGCACATAATAGGCGATGCATACTAGCCTATTATGCTTCTACATTGCAATTGAATGAGTGGAAGTAAACCCATCAGGGTTTACTTCCTCTTTAAAGTAGCACAGGACTAAATAGCAAAAAATGGTTTGGTCACGAAGGGGATAAAATCTTCTGGAGCGCAAATGGTTAAAGCCTTTATCTGTGTATGTTTGAGTGAACTGGCCCTTAAAGATATAGGGGTGGTATGAACCTTGTTTCTCCTGCATCCCATAATCCAGAGCAAAAATTAGAATTGCAGAGTGCCGGATATCTTTGAATACAAATAATGATGCTCAGTCATAGAATTCTTCTTTCATGAAGTAAATAAAGTCTGATTATAATTGTATTTCACATGATTTTCAAGTTCCATGAACGGGCTGCGCATAGTAATTGTGACAAAATTCCACTGTGAGTTTCAGAACGATCTGGCAAGATAATACTTAGCGCCTTACGGATGAAATTGGATATGGTTTTGTCAATGTTCTACAAGAAAACAGTAGATAATAGTTGCCATCGGTGAGCTGCATCCTCCTGATTAATTCAAAGCTCATACAGAATAGCGTCTTGGGTTTTGCATCTGGAGAATTCATTAGGAAGATACAAAGGGAAATAAAATATGTTGCCGTGTCCTGTAACAGATTAAACGGGTTGAATTTCTTTTACTGAAAATCTTGCTGTTTGCCCAAACTTGCTATTTTAGAATACTTTTTGTTTCCATGAAGAACAGCAAAGCTGTTAATTGTGAAGACCACAGCTTATAAATCATCTTTTTACATTCAAATACTGCCACTATATACCTTAGGCTGTTCTGTATACTACGGTCACATGATAAACTGCAGGGTCTGCCCAAGTGCTGAGTATTCAGGTAGGGGGAGATTTCCACTACAGCCTGTGTCCTCATGCGTCTATGCGAGGCGAATCCTCTATCAATTAAGATGTGACATCCCACCCACTGTGTTCTGGGCATGGATGAGGAGGGAGGGGCTGAGCTGTCATTTAGGTTCTCTATACACACACCCACATGTGTGATGTCCGACCACCAGGGAAAGTGCCATCTATCGTTGCCGCGGCTGCAGCCTATCAGTGCCCGTCAGTGCTGCTTATCAGTGCCGCCTATCAGTGCTGCATATATGTGCCACCTCATCAGTACTGCCTCATCAGTGCCCGTCAGTGATGGAGGAAATGTACCTATTTACAAAGTTTTGTGACAGAAACAAAGAAAAAATTTTTTTTCAAAATTTTTGGTCTTGTTTTATTTGTAGCACAAAAAATAAAAACCCCAGAGGTGATCAAATACCACCAAAAGAAAGCTCTATTTGTGAGGAAAAAATAATAAAAATGTTGTTTTGGTACAGCATAGCATGACCGCGCAATTGTCATTCAAAATGCGACAGCGCTGAAAGCTGAACATTGGTCTGGGTGGGAAGGGGGGGTAAGTGCCTGGTATTGAAGGGGTTAAAGAAATTTTTATATAATTGTGTGTAAGGTAGCTCTATATGCTGACTGTTGCTCTGGCTAAGACTGGGCGCATGGCCCGGTAATTGCAAACAATGCTGCAGATGTGAGCCTACCTTGTAAATATTAGGCCTTGTTTGAGTTAAGTGGCAAGCATGAGTATTTTCTTGTGTCATATGACTTTATCGTCTGGCACAGATTTTTTAGTATCTTGGAAAACCTCCGGGCATCTAACATTAGTTCCTTCCTTTTCTATGTAGAAGAGAGAGTACGTGTGCTTCATTCAGGTCTGGTAGAACATTGCAGTGGGTTCTGTTACTGCAGCAATGAGGGTGAGGGTGGACCAATATCTCTCAACCTATAGCATACTATGAGATCTCTGCTTATGGGCTTGTGTCAATGTGCTTTTGACAACTTCAAATCTATGAGAATGCAAAACCTGGTTAAAGCAGGTCAGTTCAGTCCAGGGGGAGGGTAATTGCAGGTCAAATGTACCTATCAATGATACATGCAAGATACTGCAACCCAGTCATGCAACCAGGGCTGGCATAAGCTCTGTTTCCACTCACCATTCTTCACATGCGGTCTCCACCCCACAACACGAGTCCATCCATGTAGATAAAGTCTGCACCCAGGTGAGGATGAATAAAATGTCTTTTTAGTTCATCCAAGCAGTGTACATGTTCCAAAAGAGCCAACAATAACATGTTTCGGCCTATCAAGGCCTTCCTTATAGTTAAAGTGTACTCCTTGGATGAAGTAAAGAGAAATTGTATTCATCTTCACCTGGTTACCAACTTTGGATTACTTTTGTTCCACGCTGATGGCCACTATTAAATAATAAAGTATTAAAGAGGAAGTAAACCCAGATTGGGTTTACTTCCATAATATAGCCCTGTAAAGTAGAAGCATAATGGGCTACTATGCATCGCATAGTAGCCCATTATGTCCCACTTACCTGCAAACGAAGCCTGCCGCGTCCATCTTCTGCCCCTCTTCCTTCTGGGGCCGCGACGCCAGCGCTGTGACTGGCCGGAGTCACGTGACATTACTCCCTTGCATGTGCTCAGGAGCCACCATTCATGGCACAGTGTCAGTGGAAAAACAGCACGGAGGCTGTTTCTTCACTGCGCATGTGCCAACATGACGTTGGCACATGCAGAACACTGCATATCTTCTGAACCTTACAGGTTTAGGAGATATGCAGGGCACCTACAGGTAAGCCTTATTATAGGCTTACTTGTAGGTTAAAGTGGTTGTCACAGGTTGACAACCACTTTAATAATAAAGTGATATAGCGCTGCTACCTCCACTGAGATCCTACCTAAATAGGAATCTTAAGGTAAATATGAAAAAGGTGTAGTGGTTATGGCGCTGCTCCACCCATTGTGGGTGTTCTAAATGTGCAAACCATGCACTTGCCTGACGAAGGGGCCCTGCACGGCTCTGAAACGTTGCCTTCCTGTTTTACGTGACCATATGAAATAAAGGCTTTGGACCCTTTCGAGGAATCCTTGGTGTTCTGGTGACTTCCTTCTGCTCAATTTGTCAGTGGTTTCCAGCCTACATTACAGCACCCAGCATTACTACAGCTATTTCCCTAAAGGTGTGCATAGGGAATATTGCATTGTACTTCAAAAGCAACACAGAGACCAGAATTTTAGAGCTGGTACAATACTTTGCTGGGTGAAATTAGCCTTAGTAAATGTGTAATTTAATGGCACAAATAATAAAACTGAGGCAGGACCATAAGTGTAGAAAGACCGGCAATGCCTGGGCCAATAAAGCGGCTTACGCATTTCGGCTGTTGTATCATGAGTGTCTAGAGTGGAATAAAAAAAACTAAAGAAATGTACTGGTGTACAAGCATAAGCTGATGGTGTTTGATAAATGAAATCTTCTACATCTGCTGTGCTGTTTTTGAATGTGCTGGAAAGCCTGGAAACTGCTATATGCCAAGTACAGAGATCTTGGAAAATTCAAAACTGACACTCCCTTCCCTGCCCAAATGTACTGCCTGAACTTGACTATGTTTCTCTATTGGGGATTTTCTTCAAAACAAATAATACATTGAAAGGCAAGCATTAACAAGCCAATATCTATATTACAGGCTGTGGGGTCCCTGTATAGGAAAACAGTAGTTTTGAACCCACTACAAACAATGGTATCTGAATTAAACATTTTGAATGAACTTGAAATTTAGATCTCAGATGTATTCAGAGGGAACATCTACTGCCATAGCGTGTAAAATAAATGTGCAGGGCCAGTGAATATCTGTTATTTCTGACATTGGGCTCAATTAAATTCACTAAAAATATAACACTGCAAAAATAGCACATACGGGGTTTTCCAAAAATGTTATTAATTGATTTAAAAAAAAAAAAGCTACTAAAATGCCACATGCGCCATTTCTTTAAATGGTGCAAAATGTTATTTTATAAATATGTGATTTCCTTTGCACTTAATAGCTGACATCCATAACAATCATGTCGGCTGACATCCATAACAATCTGTGACTTATCACTGCGCTGAGAGTAGAATGTGAACAAAGCAGTCTGGGTATGTGAAAACCAAAAAAACGATATCGGGGTTCCCCCGCAGCCATACCAGATGCTTTGTGATACTGCAGCCATACCAGGTGCACTGTGACCCAGTGCCAAAAAATATTAAAACATGGCATGAGGTCCCCCAAAATCCATACCATTGATTTTAAGGGGGACCCCACACCAGAGCATACATACTAGAGCCCTAAAGCCACGCACACACACAAAACCATACCATGCCACATGCCCCCCTCCTGCCAAAGAACATTGATCCCATGTTGATGAGGACAAGGGCCTCTTTATCACATCTCTGGCCCAGTGGTTGTGGGGGTCTACAGGTAGGAAGCTTAACGGAATCTGGAAGCCCCCTTTAACAATGAGGGGGCCCCCCGGATACTGCTCCCCAAGTGAATGAGTTAGGAGTACACAGACCCAACTGATCCTGTCGCTTTCCTCGCGCCAAATTAAATCTCTTGTTTACCCTGCTGGTAAAGTAAACTAAGGGGCGAGGTCACCCGGTGGGGTCATTATTGACCAAATATAGACATGTCTTATGCCAAGCACAGAAGCAGGTCTCTGCTTGCGTGGTCCTTTTGCATTCCCGAGTTTGCTGCTTGCACATACATGACTGATGCATAGTTTACCTGTAACCCCACTTTAAGTGACAGCAGCATAGATTAGGAGCCTTGCTGTCAAAACATCCATGCTGTGTGTGACTTATCTCAGAAGCCTGCCCACTGATAGGTGAGACACTCCATCCACAATTGGAAAGAGGGAAGGAAAGGAAAGACTAAAGAACTTTTTTACTTTTTTTTTTTTTTTTTTAATAGTGAAGTCTGTTTAAAGGATATGTTCACCTTTGGGAACATTTTACATGTTCCACCCGTTTTTAGGTGAGCTTCTTGTGCACCATAATCCCCATGAGTTAATGTTTAACCTCTGCTAAATGAAGATACTGCTGACACCAGGGCTTGGCCGATGTCTGACGGGCCGCTAGGGAGACAAAGCCCACCCACTTCCACCGGTGTTTAGACAAAGCTGCTATAGGCTTATGTAACAAGGATTAGATACCAAGGGGAATGGCACAGCTCTGATCAAGGTGTACACTTGAGGCCAGAAACGGAGCGCCTTGGGGCTAGTCCACCAAATGTGGAATAAGGTACCCTGCTCTCTACATCCCCAAAAGCACATCGGAGACTAGATAGTGGGTATGTTATTTTCATCAGTCTGAATAACTTGACCGATTCATTTTTTCATCTTTCCATCTATTAAATCCTCTGCCCTTGTTGTTTTAACTTTAGATAGTAAAACGTTTTTTTTTTTTTTTTCTGCCAGTAAATACTTTATACAGCCCACTTCCTGTTTCTTGTCTGGGGAAAAAAGCCTAGGCGTTTGACATCATGTACAGCTCTCTCTCTCACTCTCATGAGAGTTTACCTGGAGGGGGGGGTGAGTCATAAGCGGGCCAATGAGAGCTGCAGAGCTGGCGGTGTGCCTCTGTAAATCCAGGAAGTGAACAGGCAGCAGCTTCAGCTGCCCACGGTTAAAATGGATGCAGCCAGACTTGGAGGGAGATTTCTGCAGCATATTTGGTAAGTACAGAATCACAGTATATATAAAATAATATGCAAAGTGGTTGGAGGGAAGCTTCAGAATGGCAAAGATGTTTTTATTACAAATTATGTGAGCAGACTGCAGTTCCTCTTTAAGTGTAGAGCTGCTGCAAATGCAGAGGTGTAAGAAGCCATTGGGTAACTAAGCCCTAACCGAATTATCAGATTTTAGGGACTGACCCTTTCACATTGTTAACTTTTTTATGTTTTTTGACAAATCAACAGCCATTTAGGGATCCACCCTGTTGTTCCCGGGGGTGCTTCAAACGTAAGCAGAGATGTTTAGCTTGCATTTATTGGCTGGTTTTGCTACTTTATGGGGCATATTTTAAAATATTGTGAAATTGCACTGTTATCAGGGAGATTTATTTTAATGTTTAATGTGCCTGTCTCTTGTGTGATAGGAAGATGATGTATTGAGCAATTTAACAAGGATTCTTCCGCAAGGATACCTCATAAAGTTGAGCTGACTGGTGTGGCCAAGAAACATTCTTAGCAATAAATCTCCCTTTTAAAAAATTGCCAGAGATGCACCAAGCTCCATTAGATATTTTGATATAGCTTTGTGAGCATTTTTCAGATGCCATGGGCTTGTAATGATGTCCCTTTAAATATAACTAGTTTGTGATTTGTGATACAGTTTTTGTTTTATAGATGTGTGACTGAAGGAGAGCCAAGTCTAAATTCTTCTGCTCCGGGGGGAAATCTTCCTTATCAAAGCACGCTCATGCTATTACCAGTTTAGGCAGTTATATAATATATACATGTAAAGATACATTACGAATCCCAGAATCGGTAAAAAGACACACTTAGGCTGGACAACTACAATAGGCAGTCTAATTGATCTTCTATCTTTGTATGCAAGTTGCTCCACAGCTGCCATTGATTCCCTGATGGCCAATGTTCTAATCTATCAGATTTGACCAAAATATGTTTATGGTCAGAAAAGATATGGCCCCTTGTACCCAAGTTGGATTGGGAAGCCAGCAAAGTGATCACCAAACCAAGCAACCTTAAAGGGAAACATACAAAGTCAGCATGGATGGACTTTTTTCAACCTGACAAACTATGTAGCAAAACTTTCATTATGTCCAAAGAAGAAACTGACCACCTATGTGCTGCAGAAAATACTCTGAATGTATAGAGCTTTTTCTACACACAGCAATCCCCCACTACTCTAATGAAGACCAGTGTACACTGCCTTAAATTATCACTAAACCTGCATCATAAACTATCAATAAATGTTGTGTTACATGCTGTTCATACTCAATCACTATGCGATTCATTTTCTGTATTCTGCAAAAACCTTGTTGATTCTGCTGCTCTCTCTGCTATCTCCCCCTTCTGTCCATATCCCCAATTCAGCTAGGGATTTTCCAGCTGTGGTGGCAACTCTGCACATGCTCAGTTTTCAGTGAGTTTCTATGCTGAGCATTTCCTCTCTATCACATCTGAGCAGCCCATGTGACTATAGAGTCACACATGTGGGTGTATACACAGTGGTAAATGACAGACCCCTCCTTCCCTCCACCTCCATGAACTAGCTAAATACAATGGGGTGGGATACTACATGTAGATTAACGGGGGCTTCATGTCCCTTGCATTCTAAGACACAGGCTGGAGGGTCGGGACACAGACTGTGACTGGCAAAATCCTCCCACACCATGTTATTGCCAAAAATAATAAAACTTTGATTTCAAATATATATTTGGATGACAATTTAAAACAGTTTGTTGATATTATTTATTTATTTTTACTCTGCATCCCAAAGGCTTTTTTTTGTCTTGAACATGTGATCAGCAGCAGAGGACTAGAAGCTCCTCCTGCTTAGGTTTCCCTGCAGACAGGCTGGGAAAGCGCTAGGTCATGTGATAGCTGTGTATCAATTAGGAAAAAGGTCCTTAGATATTTTTTTAAATTAAAATAATTACAGTGCCATTATCCATATACAGAAATAGAAGGGACAATGTACATTAAACCGTGTGTTTAGCACCACTTTAACCATATGTGTGATATTAGATTCATTCTGCTTCTGTTGTCTAATACAAATAAAACAAATGTTACAAATTTAAAGAATAATCAGTGTAAAAAAAAAAAAAAATAAATAAAATTGATATCAACCCAACCTGGTTAATCAAGTGTATGTTATGCTAAAATAAAAATAAAAAAAAAGGTTTTTCAAATATTTGTTTATTTTGTGATACATTATTTTTACATGCCGTTAGACCGTGATTATATTGTATGTAATATATTTAAGTGATATTATGCATAGGTGTTTGTGTTTCGCTACTGACTTGCATTTGACAACTGTTTTGATCTGGAACCGCAGCATTTGAATTTGGGATGCACCGATACCGGTATCGGTACCGATACTAGGCATTTTCGCGAGTATGGGTACTTACGAAAATTCCCAGATGCCGGTAACCGATAGCGGAAGTGATGTCTGCTGGGGATGGGACGCCTCCTCCTCCTCCCCTCCGGCATCGGAGTTCGAAGCAGTACACATCTCTCCAGCACTGAGCACAGCAAGTGGTAAGATCATGCCCTTATCTAGAGGGTACTCAGAGGGTACTCATTTTGTAAAGCGATGCGCAAACTGTTGGCGCTATATAAATCCTGTATAATAATACCGGGGAGGGGTGGGCTCCTCCTTCCAAGCCCTCAACCGCCCCTGACGCTTGACGGCAGTCGCCTATCCCACATGGTACAAAATGAGCAACACTAAGAGCTCCTCCTCCCCATCCCATTCCCTTACAGCTACCATGTGCACACAGCTAGCTACGGACAAGACGTTGCCGTTCCTAACATGGAATGTCACAGGTCGGAACTGCAACCAGTAGCTAGCTATATACTGTGTACACCGTAGCTATAAGGGAATCGGATTTTAGCTCCAGCGCTGTGTGGGGAGCAGGAGCTCTGGCTGTGTACAATGCAGGATAGGAGACAGAACTCTGCCTAGTGCACTGCCAGAAGTGACCCCTGCACTGTGCTCTCTTACCCCCCTTACTATGCCCTCTTAACTCCCTGTACTGTGCCCTCCTTAACCCCCTGTAATGTGCCCTCCCTGTGTTGCCTCCTCCTTCCCCCACCAGCTGTCACCTCTGCCCCCATGTCTCCCAATGATGCTCCCATCCCCAACCTCTACTCCCAGCGATCACAACATTTTCCAGCTCAAAACTCCCACCCCACAATCCCTATTTAGCCCCACCTTCAACTACCCTGCCCTCACTTACCCCTCTACTTCCCCACCTCCCACCCTGCTTTCACCCCAGCCTCACCCAACTGTCTAACAACCCCCCCCCCCCCCCAACTACCCCCTACTTACACGATAGGTATCGGTATTTGGTATCTGGACCCATACTCAGCGAGTACTTGCAAAAAAGTATCGGGACCCGTACGCAGTGGTCAAAAAGTGGCATGGGTGCATCCCTAATTTGAATCTGATTATATGGAGCAATGTATGTTAATGTTTATTGTTGCTTTTTTTTTATTCTCTCATGCATTTGTTGATATTTTTTTTCTTCCTCTGTACAATGTGAATGCATGATATGTACATCCCAGACTGATCTCAGATGTACGCCAATTTTCTCTGAAAGTGTGCTGTTTTGACTTCTGAGTCTGTCACCCGTAAAGTACACCGTCTTATCATAATAATGAATAAGCACTACGTTTGCCTACATTTACTTTGTTCATATCTGCAGCTTTAGTGGTTTATTTATGCATTCCCAAAAAAAGTGAAAAAAAATTGATGTTACAAAAAATAATTCTGAATGTGTATTTGTTGAAAACAAAACACTATAAAGCTAGCTTTAGGGCAACATTATAAGGTTTTGCGGGTTTTAATAAAAGGCAGTGGTAATATTTTGGACATAAATGTGGACCAGGGAAATAACTCCTATGAATTTTTATGTCCCGGATTTGCCCAACATCAAGGATTCAGGGTAGATGGCAGAGATGCTCATTCCCCTTAAAGCCATTGTAGCATCAGTAGCCTGACGTAGAGCCTTGAGCTGGTTGGTCCTGTAAGCGTGTCGGTACCAGGCTCTAGCACTGTCCTTGTTCACCTTGGGGAAGAGCAGGCTGTACATAGAACCACAAGCAAAGCCTCAGCCTGATGTCCACAGATGACATTAGAGGGGAGAAATGCCTTTTCAGCCGGCTCATACTCAGTGATGATTTGCTCACTGGACCCATGCCAGCTTCCTCAAGATTCTTGCATACTTTTGGTTTTCCAGCAGTGGCGCTGACGCTTGCCAGAAAATGTGATAGTTTTTAGTATCTGAGGGAGGGGTAGAGGAACTCATTGAGGCTTGGTTGTTTTGATGTAGATGCTTGATATGGAAGCTTTCAGCTGTGTAGCTGCTTTTTCATAAAGCAACTCCGTGTTTTGCTAGATGATATTGTTACAGAAAGGGCAGTTCCAGGTAACAAGTGCAATCAGTGAACTGCTAATGGAAGCCAGAAAATATGGCTGGTTACAGTGGGATATTTAACCCTCTGTAGCTGAATCCATCAGGTTTCTGAAATGGTTTTTGGTTAGGACTGCAGTCTTATAATTATGTGCTATTCATCCCGTCCCTTGTGGTTCTTGTTGTATTTTCAAAGGATAGGATGCAGCGCCTGCAGAAGAGAATGGTACCAGCAACTATACAGAGGATGACATTTAGGGATCCTTTCAGGCTTCTTTACACTTGCTTCAAAACATGGCTTCGGACACGTTTTGTCTGTCTGAATGCCTGTCACTGAATAAAATGGTTAGTTTACAGTCTTGTTTACGCCTTGCCTTTGCTTTGCTTCGCTTCAAAAATTATACCCCACGTCGTTTAGTGGTGCAGCGTTTGAGAGGCTTTAATTCAGCTTTAGCTTTTGCTTTGCTTTGTTTTGAAGGTATTGCAAGTATGAGATTTCAACACACACAGGGCATCTGCCAAGCTTCATTAAAGCTTCAAAAAAGCACCACCGAAGCATTATCGAAGCACCACTCAAGCATCACAGAAGCCTTAAAAATACATCAAAAATGCATGTTGAAGTGGGAGCTACAGTATGTGTGTTGAAATCGACGCAAGTGTAAATCGTTGCTAATTTTAGTCATTTAGCAGGTAGTCTGTGTCCTCATGTAGGTTTTAATGTGGTTCTAAAGTCTAAATATTTCTTACCTTAAAGTGGTTGTAAACCCCAGACATGAAATATGTACAAAGTATATCCCTCTATAGTATGTCTCAATTAAGAGCATTAAGTGTCATATTTATGTCTGCTTCTTCATTCCTCTGCTATTAACATTAATCGCTTCTGGCAAGTTTTCCTGACACCAAGAGAAAAAATGGTGACAGGGGAGGAGTCTCCAGCTGATGGACAGCCTCAGCTCTGTTCCTGTGTGGTGTGTGAAAGGGGATGCGTTCCTTCCCTCCAATCAGCTCTCAGAGCTCTCCTCACTGAGCTCTGTAGAGTGCAACTTCAGCTGTTCGCCCCCTTTTTTCTGACTGTTTAGACAAGCTTTATATATTCTAGACTTTGGAAGGGATGTAGAGAAGAGAATACTGCAGATAGATAGATACAACTTGTGTAGGAGGATTTGTTTCATCTCTGTGTATCACCTGAGGCCAGTCACTTCACTGGGTATATGTAAGGGTTTACAACCACTTTAATGCATTCTCTCTATTAGGATAAAAAACACCCCACTACCCACTTCCCTAAACACTTAGCTGGCTCCATGTCATCTCTCCAGTGCCATCTCTGGTTCCCTTCACTTCCTGCTTTCACAGGAGAGACTGAGGGCAGGGGAGCTATAGAATCCTGCTGCTGTTAATCAAATCCCTGTGATGGAGCATGGCTTGCAGGCGCTGTGTGTGTATATGGATGCACACACAGCCCAGCTCGGGAGCACGCATGTACTCACAGGTGCCTCGTTAGCTGACAGCACCGGTGGGGTACTGCCAGAAGAGGAGGTAAGTGACTTTTCTGTGCAGTATCGTTGCACAAAGCTGATATGCATTACAAAAAAATTAATGCGGAACTTCACCAGAAGAAATGTCTGCCTTCCAGATAGCTAGGACACCCCCCCCCCAGTGCTACTATTATGGTGTAAGCACGAATGGTATCCACAGGCTCTGCTTGGCCTTGCATCGCCCGTTGGCACATCTTCCCTGGTAGCAGTCTTTGCACATGCACGGGGAGCCATGCACATGCACAGATATGCCACAGGGCTCTTTAATTACCCAGGCCCGGCAGCACATCTGCACATGCGCAGGGGGTCAGAGAGAAATCCTCACCTCTATATATTTCTATTGTGACAGGTGTAATATTTGGTTATGGTCATATTTTTATTCATTGGCTTTGGGCGATTCCTTTTCCACCCACACAAGTGGCAGCGCCTGCACATAATTCATGAAGGCGGTAAATATGTCTTAAGAAACATTGGCAATGGTAGGAAGTGTCTACATCTGTGATAGTACTACTCTGCTACCCTTGATGCCCATTGTTAGTTAGTGGCTGTGGGAAGTCCAGTACTCTGATTTCGCTTTAAATTCTGCAACAGAAAGGGAAAAAGAGAAATGAAGGAAAAGCAGCAGTGTGCTAAAGCCCTTAGGCAGAAGATGTGGAAGTACGCATTTCAGCTTTTACCTTATAGTCCATCCACTAACTTGCTTTGTTTGGAGAGGTTTCCTTGCACATTTAACAAGTGTGGATATTTCATTTTAATTGGGCTCAGAGGTGCTGTTTACATGTCTCAATGCAACAAATCTTTGTAGTATCCATGTCATGGCATGAAGCCTTATAAATGCTTTCCTTGGAAATATTGTGGAAACATTGATTTTTCCTATTAATTCTCACATAATGGTCAACACTAAAAAAAAAAATTCCAGCGCTATGAAAAGGTGTCATGTAGCTACTGTTTTTATTTTTATTTTTTTCAATGGCTTATGTCATTATTGTCATCTTTTTAGATCCATGCATGAACTGAATCCTTACTGCAATGCGCACATGTCAGTTTCTCCTTCCATGATTTTTCAATAAATTCCAAATGTCTTGTGTACTTTGAAGGACTTGGCGTACACCCCACAGCATATCAAGGATGTCCACCAGGCAAAGGAATTCCAGATTTGGTCATTTGTGGCCATGATGACTTCATTTCCTGTTCTTCGCTTACAGGAGTGGGATCTGACGTGGACTGCTCCCATCCATCTCAATATTTCATATATTTTATATTCTGTGGAATGTGTGAACATTCCAGCAACTTGACCTTGTCAGATATACTGCAACCACCAACAATGATTCTGTGACCAAAATGGATTGGACTATGTATCTTCCTCATTCTAATTTTGGTCCAAAAACAACTGAACTTCTTGGCATAGGCTGTTTGTATTGAGTTACATATTAGTTAGTCTGTTGAAAAAAGTCCATCTAGTTCATCCGATAAAAAGGGAACAAACATTTTGTTTTTGTTTTTTTACAATTCTATATATACAATCCTGTATCCACAGTTGTCCCAGAAGAAGGCAAAAAACCTTAGCAAAGTATGATCCGGTTTCCTCAAGCAGGGGAATAAAATTCCTTCCTGATCCCTCAAGAGGCAATCCGATGTTCCCTGAATCAACTTTAGCCTCATAGTTGCAGCCTCCTAATCCGCTGCATGTATTAATGAGCAGTATGGCAGTACTGTGCTCTGCCGGGGTGAAAGAAAAGATGCTAACCCAGGATTCTCAACCAGGCAGGTTGAAGGGCTCTAGGGAGTTTGCTTAAAGCGGAGTTCCATCCAAAAGTGGAAGCTCCGCTTATCTGACTCCAGTCCTGGGTCCTGCTTTTCGGAGTCACCAGCACACGAATTGGTCAGGTGTGTGCTGGTCTTTTTGTAGAGACCTGATCATGGTTCTGGACTCCAACCTCCTGAGGAGTCCAGGTTTATGCAAGGGAGCAGTCAGAGGGGTGCATGTGTACACTGGGCTAGACAGAGACCCAAGCCTGAGGGCCAGCGAAGCAATGGGCTGCTAGCTGTGCATCCTCTCTTCCTTCCGGGGCCGCGATCTCCGGCTCTGTGACTGGTCGGAGTCGCGTGACGTCACTCCCGCACATGCGCGCAGCAGCCGCTAGTAACGGCACAATCACAGTGAAGGAACGGCATGGAGGCCGTTTCTTCACTGCGCATGTGGCGAAATGACGTTGGAGCAGAACACTGTATATCTCCTGAACCGTGTATGTTTGGGAGATATGCAGGGCACCTACAGGTAGCCTTATTATAATAGGCTTACCTGTACGTTAAAGTGGTTGTCACAAGTTGACAACCACTTTAAATAACATCTGGAGTGGACTATAATCGTTAGTGAGTGATACAGAGCCATGAATTTTTCAGCAAGTATAACTATAATTGGCCACTGTATATATGTGTCTCTTTCCTATAAATGAAAACGTGTGCTATAGTATCAATGGCATGCTGTCCAAATACAAAATAGTACGTTTTGGGGTGCCTTGATTTTTCACACAACTATCCTCAAATATTTTATATGAAATATCCCAACGCTCCAATGGTAGGAGAATGGAGTGTAATTAGATGAGAACTCCATTCTATAAAGTATATGAACACATAGCTGCTAAATAGGAAGAAGATGAAATTAAGAATAAACTTTGTTGCCCCGGGAGTGATTGCACTCTGTGTAGTTAAACCCGAGGCTAATGTTGTACCGAGCACACAGATTTGTTTGTGTGCCAGTCTGCGCAAAGTGAAACCTTTAGCTGAACAGGAGCGATCCCACCATGAAAAGATTTTAGTCTGTAGCCAGCTTTTGTGTAAAGGTAAACCGGTGAAAATGGACATTTTTGTGTGTACTAAACTTATAGTGGCCATACACTGGTAAATGCATCACCAAGAAAGGTGGGCAAAGGGACATTTACTCCCCTTCAAAAAGTTGGGCTCTGCGGCAGTCTTGTTCCTAGTGTTAGCTGTGGTATATACACAAAGAGAAATGTACTTCCTCCTCTGCCTTAAAGGAAATTAGGTATTTGACAAGATAAGAGAATTGCCAACATACAAGCCATAGCTTTTCATACAAAACCCACAAATACAGGCCTATACAGGGTCACATATTGCCACTCTACAGCTAGCCAGCCATAGGAAATACATCTGCCTTTCCCTAAACAGTGCAGCAGGTCCACAGAAGGCCTGGAATCACTGAAGAGAGATTTTCCAATTAGATGGAAATCCGCTTTGTGTATTGATTGCTTTTGATGGCGCTCTTTAAGAGGAGCACTACACTTGTTTAAAAAAAATTAAAAAGGCAGCAGCTACAAATACAGTAAGTAGCTGCTTAACTTTGACAAACCAGTACTTACCAGTCCAGGAGTCTAGCCCTGTTTTCATCTGAGCTAAGTCTACACCGGTGTTCTGCCCAAGTGCCAAACTCAGCAGAATGCCAAACCCGCGTCTCTTCTGGTTCTTTAAACCACGATAACTGCCTAATTATGATGAATTTCTGTTTGTATAAAACACCGGCAACGGACTAGAGTCCGTTACCGGGAGGTGTTGCTGTGTTAGGAACACAGCGGCTAACGGGGACAAACTTGTCCCCGCCTAGCAGGCGGCCATTTTCTTGGTTAGTATCTGAGCAGCGTATAAATTGTCGCTCATATACCGTGCAGCGGACTGTAGTCCGTTACAGCTGTTTTTTTAAAAACATGAATTGTTGAAGATAAACAGAAATACATCATCATTAGGCAGTTATCGTATTTTAAGGCAAGTGGAAGTGACGCGGGTTTGGCATTCTGCTGAGTTTAGTATTTAGGCAGTACATCGGGGCTTTGGATCCACAGCATCATCAACTTGGATGTGAGAGTTGGCTATGACTGCTTGAAGTCTCAAAGCCGGCTCCCCACTGTGTGTGTGACCGGTCCTGCAGCCCCGCGTGACGTGTCCAAGGAGGTTATGGATGGGGGTGGGGTGCTTCCAGCTGATGCAATTCTCGTCAAAGTGAGATTTGCAGAGGTGGGAGCAGGTGGCTGTTGAAAAAGGTACCTATTTCCAGAAAAAAAAAAAAAAATGTTGTTCGGAGAGGATGGAGGATGAGTGGTACTTTCACTTTTAAGTGAAAATCTGCTTCAAAAACCATTTAAGAATATTCATTATCTGTTTAATCTTCCGCTGGGTATCGCATCTATTCAGGCTGGAGATGAGGCTGTCTTATGCCTAGTACATAGGATCAGAAAATCGGAAGAAAATACCACTATTGATGCAATCTTATGATAATCTGATTGTTAGTACACAGCTTTCGAGAGCTGATTACGACAGTTCATGCAAAATTATCCGAAACACGAAAATTCTTCTCGTACGATACCAGAACAAGAGATTTTCATTTAATTAATACCGTATTCATCAAAAAAATAAGAGAGACCACGCATGCTCGAAAACGAGAGTACATTGCAATACAACACATTACATCACTTCCGAAGTTGTATTCTGTCATACGAGAATTTTTGTAACCTCCTCATTTTCGATATGAAAAAAACAAGACAATTGTTCATTATTTTCATTGTATGTACGAGGCTTAACCACTTCCTTACTGGGCACTTAAACCCCCCTCCTGCCCAGACCAATTTTCAGGTTTCAGCGCTGTCGCATTTTGAATGACAATTGCGCGGTCGTGTGGCGTTGTACCCAAATAAAATTGATGTCCTTTTTTCCCCACAAATAGAGCTTTCTTTGGGTGGTATTTGATCACCTCTGCGTTTTTTATTTTTTGCGCTATAAACAAAACCAAGAGCGACAATTTTGAAAAAAGAACAATATTTTTTACTTTTTGCTCTAATAAATATCCCAAAATAAAAAAAAAAATATTCATTGGGTTTGGCCGATTTATATTCTTCTACATATTTTTGGTAAAAAAAATCGCAATCCGCGCTTATTGATTTGTTTGCGCAAAAGTTATCACGTCTACAAACTATGGGAATTGATTTATGGCATTTTTATTATTATTATTTTTTTTACTAGTAATGGCGGCGATCTGCGATTTTTATCGGGACTTTGATATTGGGGCGGACATGTCGGTC
>BLSH010368381.1:6433-34098 GCA_018402905.1 Glandirana rugosa | reverse complement strand
CCCCCCCCCCCCCCCATGACTTCTTTCAGTAAATAAGTAATTTTTCTCCTTCACTGATGAGGCTGCACTAATGGGCACTGATAGGCTGCACTGATGAGGCTGCATTGATAGGTGGCACTGCTGGCGCTTTACTGTAATCAGGGCACTGATGATCAGTGCCTTGATTGCCTGTCCTGGTATGGTATCACCTGCGAGGAGATGCTGCTGATCGACTCGCACTGTCAGTGTGAGGCGAAGAGAGCCGATTATCGTAACTTCCGCATTTACATGTGACCGGCTGTGGTTGGACACAGCTGATCACATGGTTAAAGAGCTGTGTCATCAGCTCTTTACAGAGATCGGGTTTGCGTCGTGTCCTAGGAACACTGCGCAGCCACGATCACCGTGCTGCATGCCCCAGTGAGCTGCAGTTCTGGGGCGATGTTATATGACGTCGTCCCAGAACAAGAGCTGCACCAATCCTCCATAGTTTGACAGTGGACGGGGCGGCAAGTGGTTAAAATGTGGTAGTTTCTATACACATTACACAGGCATAGTCCCTCAAGAAGCTCACTCTGAGAAATGAGATGTAGCCATTGCTGGTGTGCATGTAGCCAGGAAGTGATTAAAAAGAAGCTGTAGGAGATCAGCAGCATAAAGATGCAAGATAGAAGGTATCCTCATAGCTCATACAAGAACTAAGAGCAAATGCCCCACATAGTATAAAACTATCAAATTATTTTTTATTGTCAAATTGTAATACACTCACATTTAAAATTTTACAAGCACTTATACTATACAGAGTATCATTAATTTAGGATTGTAGTGGGCTTTAAGTGTGGGCCCTGACCTCACAAAAGGGCTGAAGGTACCATTTAATGTTAGAGGGCCACATATTAACCAAAGGATCACAGGTTTGGCATGAAGGAGCTAGGGTTTACATCAACTTTAAGGTACTCTTCTCAAGATGCCCCAGTAGTTGTCAGGTTAACGAAACAGGGAGGGCGGAGCCTGTGGTTGACGTCATCGCATAATCGGAGGTCCCCTGGGAAGCCATATAATTACTGGATGGAAAGTGCTGAATACGTGCAAATGTGGAATTTTAAATGTGCTTGTATTCCAATTTTATAATAAAAGATTATTTTATAGTTTTACACTATGTGGGGCATTTGCTTTTATTTCTTGTATGAGCTAGGAGGATGAATGGTAAAAGATGAAAATTCCAGCCATATGTGGCTAAACCTAGCCTTCCATGGGGCATATAAGAGGGGATTCCTGCAGAATGAACACTGTTGTTGCACTTTTTGACTTCCCTTTAGTTAGAGGGCCATTTCCATCTGGTAAGCCTGTATTTTGCTATCTGGTAGAAGCTTTTACAGCTATCTTTGGATACCTTCATTTCCAGGACTTTTTTTGGTGGATGTGCTCATACTTTCTTCAATTTTTCTTTGGACACTTACAATTTCATCATGATGGAGGGTTTATTGACTGTAGAAAAAAATGTCTGCAGCTAAAAACAGCTGCTGTAAAACAGTCAAAAACATCCTGTGTGCAAGAGGCCTAATATTTTTTTTTTGCACATTGAGATGCATGTATTAATTTATATATGGCTGTTTTTGAATAGCCACATCGTTCTTCATTTAAGGTAATATTAAAGTCTTGTTTTTTTTTTTTTTTTTTTTTGTTTAAAAATAACAAACATGTTATGCTTACCTGCCCTGTGTAGTGGTTTTGCAGCCCAGATCCTCCTCTGGTCCCTCATTGGCACTCCTGGCCCCTCCCTCCTGACCCCACAGCAAGCAGCTTGCTATGGGGGCACTTGAGCCGAACTGCTGCTCTGTGTCCATTTAGACATGGAGCCGTGTCTCAGCCCTGCCCCCTCTCTCTTGTCTTTGATGGGAATTGGCACAGCATTTTTTTTGTTACAATACTTGTTACTATATTTAATATCTCATAATATGTTCACACTTACCCAAAGGGCAGTTTTTGTTGTTTGTGATTACTGCTTAAGTAATAAAGGTAGGTGCAATCAGGGCATGTTTTGGCCATCTTGTTAGTATTCTATATTAGGCCTTTTAATCACTACTAGCTATGGGGGCAACCTGTCAATGGTAGAGGAACATCTGAGGCAGTTGCACTGTTTTCTGGATCACACTAGTAGCTTATTTCTCACCTGGAAATGTTCATCTAAAACAGTGGTTCTCAACTCCGGTCCTCGGGACCCCCCGACAGGCCAGGTTTGCAGGATAACTGAAATACATCACAGGTGATATCATTTGCTGCTCAGTGATTGCAGTGTCCTAGTCTGCATCTCCCCAAGGTAATACTTAAAATCTGGCCTGTTGGTGGGTCCCGAGGACTGGAGTTGAGAATCACGGATCTAAAACGTCCAGCCTTGTCATGGCAGTTTAGGGTTGTCAGCCTGATTCTGGCTTCAGTACCTAATTACTAACGTGAAATGACGATGTGGCCTGTAAAGATTGAACTTCAGTCCTGAAAGCTTGGTGTATGTACATGACACACTAAGCAGTAAAGCCAGGATAAGGATGGTGGCCTTCAGCCCTAACCTCTAAAAACAACGTCACCAATGACAGCTTTTTTTCAAGGTTTCTAGAATAAAAAAAAAAACAACTTGATTTTTAGCAAAATTGATTTTACTTGTTGATTTTGTTAAAGTATTACCAATTTTCTCTGTCTTGCTTAGCGCAGATAGCAGTTTCTTTGATGGTCTGGCGATAAAAATCCAGTAAATTTTATCTGCTAATCTTTTCTTTTCATCGGTTGGATAAGGTTTCAGCGCCCTTTTTTCTTCATGTTAAGTGTCATGATTATCTCCCATGCACACGAGAGACAAGCCAGGCTTTGACAGTAAATTGTCTGTGTGGCTGTTTACAGAGCCGTACAATAGTGGTTCACGTGTCAGCATTACGAAGAGGAAGCCGTTAAATACCATTTTCTAGTTGGTTTCACGTTTTTTGTTGCTCATGTTGACTTTAGAGATGCATTTGTGCCTGGTGTTTACTATTTGCGGTTTCCTCGTCCTGAGGATGTGAGGGCTCTGCAAGTTCTTCCAATCTCAAATGTCGTGGGTAAATCCCATTGTTTCTATTTTTATGACTTTGGCTGTGATGTTCATTTCCAAGAAATACCCTCCGTAACCTAAACATTGCTTGTTTCTTACTATGCTGTGTAAACCTCCCACTTGTGGGGATGCTTCTTATCTGATTAACAAAATAACTCCTATTTCTTATTTAAAATAGAGGAGGCCAGAAATGGGAAAATTGTAATCTTTTTTGCAGAACTCAAATAGAAAAAAACTTCCCACATGTTCATACATACTGTGTGCAGGGGAGGGCTGGGCCGAGGAGCAGGGTGGCAATTGCCCCCCAGGCCACCCTAACGTACATTCAAAATGGCCGACGGCCGCTGCCGCTCACACTTTTTTCTTCTTGTGGAGGAAGGAAGTATGGGCCAGGGGCACAGCCACCGACTAACTGCAGGCAAAGGGTGGGGCACTGGTGAGGCTGCATTGGTGGGTGGTGAGGCTGCATTTATGGGCAGTGGTGAGGCTGCATTTATGGGCACTGGTGAGGCTGCATTGGTGGGTGGTGAGGCTGCATTGATGGGCACTGGTGAGGCTGCATTGGTGGGTGGTGAGGCTGCATTGATGCATTATTTTTGTTAAAGCTTCTTTGTTGCTATTAACATTAAATTACATTACCACTTTGTATCATATTTGTCTTGCTTCATAACATCAATATCCGTTATAAAACCAGGTGTGCATGGATGTTGAGCTGATTCGGTGGTTCAATGGGCCACTTGACTGGACTTGCCCCCCAGGCCTAAGGCTGCCAGCCCTCCCCTGACTGTGTGTGTGTGTGTGTGTATATATATATATATAGAGAGAGAGAGAGAGAGAGGATCCTTTTATCTCAGACACCTGGGACAACGTATGGGGAATATGCCCTTTAATTAATCCCTTCTGGAATAAAGCTCTGTGAAAAAAAAAAAAAATAATAATAATATATATATATATATATATATATATATATATATATATATATATATATACACACACACACAGGGTGGGCCATTTATATGGATACACCTTAATAAAACTCTTCACACACTGATAGCAACGCCGCAGGAGAAATGCTAGCACAGGCTTCCAGTATCCGTAGTTTCAGGTGCTGCACATCTCGTATCTTTACAGCATATGTTTTTTTTATGGTTTTTATGGTCAGTAAAAACCAATACCGGGTGAGCTGCTCCTTCCAGGAGGTACCGCCATTCCTCCAAAGCCGACTTGATGGCCAGCAAATCCCTATTACTGACATCATAGTTCCAGCAAGATGGTGCACCACCATTTATGGGTGTCAGATCCGAGCATTCCTAGATGAACAGTTTCCTGGAAAGTGGTTTGGTCGTCGTGGGCCAGTTGAATGGCCCCCAAGGTCTCCCGATCTGACCCCCTTAGAATTTTATCTTTGCGGTCATCTGAAGGCAATTGTCTATGCTGTGAAGATACGAGATGTGCAGCACCTGAAACTACGGATACTGGAAGCCTGTGCTAGCATTTCTCCTGCGGTGTTGCTATCAGTGTGTGAAGAGTGGGAGAAGAGGGTTGCATTGACAACCCAACACAATGGGCAGCACATTGAACACATTTTATAAGTGGTCAGAAACTTGTAAATAACTCATGAAAGAATAAAGTTATGTTAAAACCAAGCACATCATTGTTTTTCTTGTGAAATTCCCAATAAGTTTGATGTGTCACATGACCCTCTTCCTATTGAAAAAACAAAAGTTGGATTCAAAATGGCCGACTTAAAAATGGCCGCCATGATCACCACCCATCTTGAAAAGTTTCCCCCCTCACATATACTAATGTGCCACAAACAGGAAGTTAATATCACCAACCATTCCCATTTTATTAAGGTGTATCCATATAAATGGCCCACCCTGTGTGTATATTATATATATATATGTATGTGTGTATATATATATATATATATATATATATATATATATATATATATAAAACAAGCGTAATATACAAGATATACAAGACAGGGTTGTTTTTTTTAAATCAAGTTGATTTAAATCATGATTTAATCACTAGTAAAAAGGCTTGATTTAAATCATAATTTTTAAAGAGCACCTGTCCTCTATGTCCCACAAATGCTCCTCCTCTGACCCGCTGTTGGCTCACCGACAGTCCCATTCACTTTAATGGGACGGCTGGTAATGTGGCAGTGACACAACAAGGTGAGGGATGTGGCTGCAGCAGGTGATTGGATGCCCGCTAACAGACGCTGCCATTATGGATCTGAAATGACAGGTGCTCTTTAAATGTAAGGACTTATTCTTGCTGGTAGTTAGAATCTTTAATATTTGCGAACAAAATGAGGGTTTCCTATTCAGAATAATAAGCTGTCAGGTTAGTAAAACAGCGATATCAGAACCGATTCAATCATACAGTTTGTAGTGTACATAGATTTGCAAAACAATGGGACAAAGGAATATTCCTGAACTTTGTTTTATCTCATGGTTACTGTGAAATTGTGTGAATGCATCAATGCAGTGCATGTTATCTCAGCTTGCAGAGCTTGGATTCATTGAATGAGTTTACCAAAATGTAAATATTGTTGAATATACAGCCTCATGCTACATAACTAAGCTCTATTTCATGCTGAGTAAACAAATTTATTACTGTATCCTAAATAGAAAACTATCTTTAGATAGATTTTTACTCCAAAAGCATTTAATTAAAATAAATTTGATAAAAATAAAAAAAATCAATTTAAATTAAAAAAATCTGATTTTTTTTTTCTTAAATCATCGATTTTTATCCACCCTGATATAAGCTGACATTGTTTCCAATATACCTGAAATGGCCCTCCATAATTTCTGGATCCTATAAACATATTTAAAAGGGGACTGTTGTTTTTTTTCCCCCGGTGTATGCTGTTGGTGTAAACCATATACCCCCAGCTTTAGGAGTTGGCATGTGAGATGGATTTCAGATCTCGTTAAGGAAGATCTCCTTTTCATTTTAGACACACTCAGGACTTCACCTCAGACTTATAGGACTGCATATTTAATGCTGGCCATACATTTATATAGGGTGGATTTGATTTCAATCAAGTCGATTTAAATCACTAGTAAAAAGGCTTGATGTAAATCAACTCCATTTAAATCAACATTTTTAAAGAGCAACTGTCATCTCTGTCCCGCAGCGGCTCCTCCTCTGACCCGCTGATGACTCACCGACAGTCCCATTCACTTTAATGGGATGGCTGGTGATGTGGCAGTGACACAACAAGGTGAGGGACGTGGTGGCAGCAGGTGAGTGGATGCCCGCTAACAGGCGCTGCCATGATGGATCTGAAATGACAGGTGCTCTTTAAATGTAAGGACTTATTCTTTCTGGTAGTTCTTTAATATTTGCAAACAAAATTAAGAGTTCCTATTTAGAATAATAAGCTTTCAGGTTACTAAAACAGCGATGTCAGAACCAATTCAGCCATACAGTTTGTAGTGTACATAGATTTGCAAAACAACAGGATAAATGAATATTCCTGAACTTTGTTTTATCTCATGGTTACTGTGAAATTGTGTGACTGCATCAATGCAGTGCATGTTATCTCAGCTTGCAGAGCTTGGATTCATTGAATGAGTTTACCAAAAATGTTAATATTGTAGAGTATACAGCCTCATGCTACATAACTAAACTCCATTACATGCTGAATAAACTAAACTATTAATGTATCTTAAATAGAAAACTATCTTTTAGATAGATTTTTGCTCCAAAAGCATTTTATTAAAATAAATTTGATAAAAATCAACAAAATCCGATTTAAATTAAAAAAAAAAAATCTTTTTTTTTTTTTTTTCTTTTTTATTTAATCCTTGATTTTTATCCACCCTGCATGTATAGATTTTCATTTGAAAAATTTTGTTTTAAGAATGTTCATTCAATTTTATATTCGTTAGTGAGGTCAAATCGACGTTTGTTTTCAACCACAGCGACGGGAAAATTAGAAGGAGCAGGATAGAAAACGTTTTTCTCGATCAAATGAATATTCGAACAGTGTACGGTTTTCATTCAGAAATTACAATCATTTTAAATTTGAATGTTAAAAGCAAGTGAAATTTTCAAACAACATTCATCCATTCATCGAATCTACAAATAATTTACATATGAATATTCTTATGAATATTCTCATCTGAAATCTGTGTATGGTCAGTATGGGACTCATGTGCAGCACCTCGCCAAAGACATGCTGGTAGGTAAATTGGTTCCTGTCTAAATTGGCCCTAGTATGTGTATGAATGTGAGTTAGGGACCTTAGATTGTAAGCTCCTTGAGGGCAGGGACTGATGTGAATGTACAATGTATATGTAAAGCGCTACGTAAATTGACAGCGCTATGTAAGTACCTGAAATAAATAAATACCTCCTCCCCACTTTCTCCCCTCTGCCTATATACTTGCCCATCACCCCCATTCATCTCACCTATTTCCTATTATCCTCCCTTTACCCCCTTCTTTCTTGTTTCTCCCCTTTGATTCACTAATCTATGGTTCCTATATCCTGTATGCCTCCCTTACCCTTTACATATTTCTGGTTGCTTTTTTCAAATCAAACTAGGGGCGTTCTGTTTTGTGATTATTCCTCGAAGTGTTGGGCAACCATGCCTGACAACTGGTTCCACATTTTCCTAGTTGTGGAATAATAAGTAACCAAAATAACTTGGTCCTAATTGCTCATCCATACATAAATACATACATATTCAATGTTACAAATGTGTCTCTGGAAACAATAGATGCTGTCTACTAGATGAACGCATACTGCCATCACCCTGATGTGGAAATTCATGCTAAATGTTTATATGTTGAGTATTCTTGTTATTCCTTGAAAATTCTACTTGTGGTGACCCATATATTAAAAAGCTGCCACATCTCTGCTCCCCAGAAGTATTAAACTATCAAATGAGTTGAATACACTGGCTTCCGCTCACCCAACAAATACAATTCATAGTACTAACAATAATTTACAGAGCCATCCACAACTCTGCCCCCAGCTACATCTCTAACCTGGTATCAACATACCAACCAAGCCGCTCTCTTCGGTCCTCCCAAGACCTCCTGCTCTCTAGCTCCCTTGTCACCTCCTCCCATGCTCGCCTCCAGGTTTTCTCCAGAGCTTCTCCCATCCTTTGGAATTCTCTACCCCAATCTGTCCAACTGTCTCCTAATCTATCCAACTTTAGACGATCTCTGAAAACCTTTCTCTTTTAAAGAAGCCTATACTGCTTCTATCTAATACACTGTCTTACTTTCTGCATCAGCTCATCCCCCACAGCTATTACCTTTTGTATCAATTGACCCTCCCTCTTAGATTGTAAGCTCTAACGAGCAGGCCCCTCTGATTCCTCTTGTACCAAATTGTGATGTAACTGCACTGTCTGCCTTCGTTTTGTAAAGCGCTGCGCAAACTGTTGGCATTATATAAATCCTGTATAATTTTAATAATACCTGCCCCCCCCGCCAGCTGCTGTGGCTCCTCCCAGTACATCCTGTAGTGACCATAACAGCTGGCAGGGGAAGCAAGTATTTAAAGTTTCACAAAACCCACATCATGAAAAAACTATCAATAAAATGGTGTATTACATGCTGTTCATACTCACTCAGTCACTATGAGATTTGTTTTCTGTATTCTGCAAAAAACCTGTTTGATTCTGCTGTTCTCCCCTTTCTGTCCAAGTCCCCAAGTCAGCTAGGGATTTTGCAGAGCAGTGTTGGCAGCTCTTCACATGCTCAGTTTGCAATGAGTTTCTATGCTGAGCATTTCCTTCCTATCACATCTGAGCAGCCCATGTGACTATAGAGTCACACATGTCGGTGTATACACTTCTTCTTCGCTCAGATCCTGGGGAACAGACAGGTTAGGTCTGTTAGAGTTGCAAGCTGTGAAGAAGTGGGGAATTGCATAACTATGATCAGAAATGTTTATATTAAGTTTTGTTTTAACCACTTGCCGACCGCCAACCGCAGGTTGACGGCAGCAAAGTGGCTCGTTATTGCAAATCGCCGTCATACGACGGCGGCTGCGATAACGCGCACTGTGAGCGTGCGCGCCGCTGGAGGTGTGCCCGCACACTCACTGTGTTCGGGGAGGGCCAGGGAGCGGGTGCGGCGGCTTCGATTGCCGCCGGCTACCCGCGATGGCCCCCCCGGAGCGAAGGAACGGAGGTCCGTGTATGTAAACACGGACCTCCGTTCTGTGAAGGGGGAAGAGCTGTGATCACAGCCTTCCTGTATACGAAGGCTGTGACCACTTCCCTTCCCCAGCTAGGGCAGTCCCCATACAGTTAGAACACGCCCAGGGAACACAGTTAACCCTTAGAGCGCCCCTGCAGGTTAACCCCTTCACTGCCAATGGCATTTACACAGTAATCAGTGCATTTTTTATAGCACTGATCGCTGTATAAATGCCAATGGTCCCAAAAAAGTGTCAAAATAGTCTGACATGTCCGCTGAAATATCCCAGTACTGCTAAAAATCGCAGATCGCCGCCATTACTAGTAAAAAAAAACAAAAACCCAAAAATGAATTCTCATCATCCGTAAACGCAACCACTTTTGCGCAAACCAATCAATAAACGCCGATTGCAATTTTTTTTATCGCAAATATGAGGAAGAATATAAATCGGCCAAAAACGGTGAAAACAAAGTTTTTTTATTTTTTTTTGGATTTGTATTTTAGCAAAAAGTAAGAAATTTGGGTTTTTTTGCAAAATTGTCGCTCTTCTTTTTGTTTATAGCGGCGATCAGAAATGACGCAGAGGGGATCAAATACCACCAAAAGAAAGCTCTATTTGTGGGAAAAAAAGGATGCAAATTTCGTTTGGGTACAACGCCGCACGACCGCGCAATTTTCAGTTAAAGTGACGCAGTGCCGAATCGCAAAAAGGGCTCCGGTCCTAAAGCTGGAAATCCTTCCGGGGCTGAAGTGGTTAAATGATAATGCACTATTAGTCCTCCTTTTCATCCCTCCATCATTGTGTGAATTTGGAGCTTGAGCCTATCCAGAGTTCCAAAGAGGCGGCCATAGGGAATGGTGTCGTCTTCAGTTGTGATCATCCACTACGTATTGACCCTTTTGGGTCTGGTATAAGCGACCATTTTTCACTATACGAGCACGGTGGTGATGCACTCATCGCTTTGAAGGCTATCATACTTTCTACCTTCTGGACACCATACAGCATATTTTGGGACTTTTTGATCGGTTTTCACTTACTAATTATTTTCTATTTTTTTTTTTCATTTTTTATTGTTTATCTTATGCTTTTGATGTAAGAATGTATGTAATGGATCTACATGTTTATGCATTGTGTTATGATTTATAATGCATTTTACTTGTATTTTCATGCACATTGACTTGAGATTTGTCATTTGGTGTCAGTGTGTGTTCCGTTTTTAAAGGCATGTACCACCTATAGTTATCACATTTTTCACAGGCTTTGGCCAGTTATCAGCACTGCGCAAATATCGAGTCAGTGCATTTTACGATATTTCATTAACTTCATATATCCTGGTGTTCAAGGAGTTTTTGATGCAGCAGTCCCGATACCTGATTGGCAAATGCAACCTTATCCAAGATTACTAATGTATTGCAGAATACATGGTATGCGGCTGGCACTTGTGTTTTTGTGCACATGCATGGGAGTACTTCCCAAAACCTAAACTTTTACATTTTGAAAAATAATCTTACATGTGCATGTGAAAATGCAAGTGCCTCCATTTTCTTGCTTATAGCTGCGCACTGCTTATTCTACTATACATATTTGGGCCTTTGGGCTCCACAAGTACATGCCAGTTTTACTCTGTATGACCATGTGCAAGACCCCTTGTGGCTTTATATCTATGCTGGTTATATATTAAACAGATATCAGATTATCATAAGTATTTACTGATCTTATATACCAGATACTATAGGAAGGAATCTTCTTATTGATCTATAGCAGGAGTCTCTAAACTTTATAAACAAAGGACTAGTTTAGGGTCCTTCAGACGTTTGTTAGGGGAGGGCTGGACTCTGGCCAGGAGAAGTGTCCATGGGAGCAAACAGTGCCTTGGGCTTGGTGATCAGTGAGAGTAAAAAAATTACATAGCACTTGTGGTCAGTAGGGTGATGAATATTGCCCCATCTTTGGTATTAGTGGGAGGAATAATGCCCCATCATGTCATTTGAAGAATGGAAGGAATAATGCATTATCATTGGTGTCATTGGGAGGAATAGTGGCTATTGTTGCCCATGGACCAGAAAAAGGCAAGCAAAGGGCGACAGTTTGGATACCAGTTCAGCTAGATTGTTACATGTCCTTGGAGCTATGAATGCAATGGAGACAGTTTTTTTTTTTTTTTTCTTTGAAATCGTTATTTTGTGAACTCGTTTGACACAGTGTGTCCTATGTACAGATTAGAATCAATTAGTGCTTAATTGTTTGTTAATCAGAAGCACATTCTTGAGATTGAATGTGACTGGTAGTTTCAATGCTGTGTGTCATAATCAAACGTAAGGGAGGGTTAAAACACTATTTTATTGAGAGGAATTTATTACTTGTCAAAAAGATGTTTAGCCTAAAGACAAGTATGAAATAGAGATGACATAAACCAAGCCAAGAGTGTTTATTTAGGTTAGCTGCTGCACAAGAGCAGATTGATCATTTGCATGCATTTTAGGTGGGCCTCTGGTAGAATGTTAAAGCTTTGTGAAAGCCAAGGTCCAGCTAAACTGTATCTGTTCAACTGGTGTCTAAATAAGGAGGAAATTCCCTTCATTTCCTGTCTAGTTGACAGGTGTCAGACAGAATAAGAAGTGAGGAGAAATTTCTGTGGGAAAATTCATAACATCCAGTTCACTCTTTTCAGCCATAAACCTTTACAACGGCGGATGCTATGTTGAACCTCTTGCTAGTGTGACCAGTTGGGAGGTTTACCATAGCATCCGCTATGGGGAACCTCCCAAGGGGGCGCACCAGCAAGAGTCCATCAAACAGCAAAGTGTCATCAAAACAGCCATGTAGAATTTAAAAAATGGATATTTAATATTCATGCACCAAAGTATGATGTTTTAAGGTCACCAAGGACCTCTTCCTTAAGCAGTAGTGGCTATTATAACTTTTATATCAATATGATATGACATTGGCAAAGATTCTGGTCACATGACTATGACTGGAGGGAGCTTGGAGCCGGTTGTTTTTCAGATAAGATGATATAGCAGCCCTTTTTATTGCTGCTCTAAATTTAAAGCCTGGTACACACGAGCCAAATACCTGTCTGTTCAACAGAAACCGGTTGACGTTCAGCCTGTGTGTACGGCACCCTGTATAAGGAAGATGCAAACACCGCTCAGGTTGTTTGGAAGAAAACCTGTGTGTGGATCCGGGTGCCTGCCTCGGCTCGCCACCGTGCACAGTAGAGATAGACAGATTCGGCAGCACTCTACGGATGAATGTGAAAAAGCTTGCAATTTATTGTAACAGGCATATGCAGGTACAGGTGGATACAGGTACAGGTAGACAGTGCTAGTACTCAGCTTCTTATGGTGGTGCTCATTCAAAGCTCCACCCACCCAGCTGAGTGAAATTATCTTGTGAGTAAACAAATTTTAATTAAAAACATTTGACATAGATCTGTTAGTTTAAGAAAGTCTCTACACATGGACCACCGATGTAGTCCATTGAAGGTAACAAGTCCTCCTCACCACTCACAAAACAATTGAAAACAAAAAAGACACAAATAAACAAAAAAAAAAACATGAAAAAAAGAATACATATACAAAACAAAAAAAGAGAAGAGCAGTACAAGATATGTATACACATATATTGCAGAAGGCCAACAAAAGCAGGAACCTGCATACACAGATCCTTCCAAAACATAAGCTCACAAAATGAATCACTACACAAAATGTCAGTACAATCAGGTGTATAAAGCCAGAGTTGCACACCTATTGTATTAACCATTTATCCTATAAGTTATTTGTACATCTACTCCCAAAGGTATGTGTCATATATTCCTTTTTTGGACCATCCAAACTAGTGTATATGTGTAAAGATCGTGATCACTGATCATAATCACTAATCCAGTAGTGTATGGGCGTATATGTGCTTATCAATTCCAAAAGTACCCATAGTGTGGTGTTATGGATATCAGAAGTTCCCGTCACTATCCAACCAATGCTCAACACAAAAATATCCACCATTACTCCTTATTGCCAAGATCAATAATTAGGCATTAAATGGACAGTGAACCAGGGAACATACATAGTACACCATCGTCAGACATTCTTTTTGTAGAAATGGGTGATGTCCCATTCATAATTTAAACCTAGAGGCACCTGTACCTGCATATGCCTGTTACAATAAATTGCAAGCCTCTTCACATTCATCCGTAGAGTGCTGCCGAATCTGTCTATCTATACGGCACCCTGTCCATCCAGAAGGGGCTGACCGAAAAACATCTGCCGAATGGCATCCAATCAGCGCTCTTAGCTAATGCCCATGAGCGCTGACCAGTGTGTCCTGGGCGGGAGGGGGGTTAGTCCAGAACACTATAGCTCAGCAAGGAGATTGCTGTACGAACATCACATAGTTAGTACAGCGGCTCCTCTCAAGTCCCTCATTTTTTTGTTTTTTCGTTCAGCCCGCTGAGTTTAACGAAAAAGAAACTGGTAGTGTGTAGCAGACTTTAGAATGCTAAAGCAAATTACCCCTTGGTCAAGTTTGCTCTAAATTATCATCTGGTGAAAGGTCCATTTTAACTGCCATTCATAATAGGGCATATGCAGACAAATTCAGTGTGTTTTTGTTATATAGGAATAGGTAAATAGTGTCCCCTAATTCATTTTTTTATTATGGTGTTTTGTCCATTTATTCTTGTTGTGTAGATTATTTTTGTTTGCTGTGGCATTGAGTAATAAGGTTAAAGTGATATGTTACTAAAACCCAATCAAGAACATAAAAAATATGGTTATTTCACAATTATTTTAACAAGTTTTACTGCCTCCTTCACATTTCTCTATAACCTATTCTAGCATATCTCAAAATCATTTTACTTTGTCATGTCCACAAGCTAGGGAGATGTCTGATCATATTAAAGGCCAGGCCACCCGCCGGCTTCTTACATCCTTCGAAGGTTCCAACAGCAAGTTATCTCTGCTTGATTTTTCATTTCTGACCTCCACCACAGCCATTAGGAAACCAAGCAAGGATGTCTAATGCTTCCTGCTGTGTTCTCTATATTGCAGAATAAATTAATAATGCTGATATCTACTTGCAAAATGATTAGGCCTCATAAATGTAGTGAGAGATGGGCAGGATTGGAAAGGCAGGGGCATAGTTATATCATCTCCAAGAGAAAAGGCTAGTGGGTGGCACAGCTTGCTGGCATGTGTTTAAAACAGAATTATTGGTTTTGAGTGCATTTAGCTTTTAATTATGGAAAGGGTGAAATGATACTAGTACATATTGTATGCTAGCCTCAATCAAACTTTTTAGCCCAGGGGAACCCTTAAAGTACTTTTTAGGTCTTAGGGGAACCTCTGCTAAAATCAATTCCTTAAGGGTCAGTGGGAGATACTCCTCACATTGGTGGCCAGGTGGAAGAATGCCCTCCTTGGACAGATAGGAAATTATTGGTGTCATGAAGCAGGCTCTGGACCCAGAACACTGCAGGCACCATCAAATGGGAAGTCAATCAGCCACAGCTCAAGGAACCCGTGGAAACAGAACCCTAGTTGAGAATGGCTGTCCTGTGTTGTAGTTGTGCTGGAGGAAGTTGCTTACAGCTTCTGTCTCCTTCCATAATTTCCTTCTTCTTGCTGCTCAGCCTCGTCCCATATTTGCAGTGCCTTCTTGGCAGTGCGTTTTTATGAATGGCATATATAATGCTCCAGAACAGACTCCCTTCCATGCTTGGTGTAGTCGGAATACTGAAAAAAGTAAAGGGGTTCGGCAGAGTACCAGATATTTGCTGCTGAATATGACTATGCATAGCATCCCATTGCATATGCAGCCATATGCGTGCTGTGGTGTATGGCAGTGCATTGTGCTCTTCTGTACAATGTTTTGGGGTGCCATTCACACTGAATGGCATCGCACATAGAGCAGGTGCACTGCTATGCATTGTGAAAACATGAGTTACTGCAACACACCAATGTGAATACGCCCCAAAAGAATACCACAGCACCAGTCACAAAGTGACCTAAGGTTGATTTCTTCTTTATATAAACATTCCATTGCTGTCCTCCCTTCTTTAAAAGTTCACAAATGCAGTGCTCCCACCTGACATTCAGGCCTGAGCAGTTTGTATTCCTGGTGGTTTTTCAAGTGTTTTTTACCGTCATACATTCTATCCATTCACTTCATGTTGAAAGCGAACACAATTTTGAAGGATTTTCTATTGACATTCATCAAATCATTGAATGTACTGACAATTTTCCCCAAATGTTCTTATGAATATTTGTACAAGCATTTGCCAAATTTCTACTAGAGTATAGCACATTAATACATATTATAATGCATTGCATTAAGGTGTCTCATTTATTATAACATGGTATGTGCATTATGCTCTGTGGTGAGTTGTGCTTTGGCTGCTACTGAACAGCGTTGGGGTGCTATTCACATTGAATGGCACTGCAGTCTACTACAGTTGGCCAGATGCGCAGCCGCAATGCCAAAGTGTGCATGGGTCCTAAGAATGAAAGCCTAGGCAGTAAGCGAATAAGGCTGCCCCCCAAATGCATAGATAAATACAAACTACACAGAAATTAGCAGAGTCACTTGTATCTGAACGCATACCAGATAAAAGAAAAGCAATTCCCATGACCCCCATCTTGAAACATTGCCTCTCTGCTCCCCTGCATATACAAGTATTCCAAATTTCCTTGTGTGTAGAATGCCTGCTCCCCCACCGCATGCTGTGGTTTTTCCTGCTGGCTTGCATGTCCCTACATGATATATGAGCCAGTGGAAGAAACCATTACGTGTAGTGGGGAAAACGTGTACTGAACTCATCCCACCTGTCAAATACTCACAATGGCCTGGGAACAGTGAAGGAGTTTTTTTTTTTTAATTATTACATTTTGGATCACTCAATTTCATTGGACCTCACAGGTTTTTTTTTTTTTGGTCTATTTACCGAAATCCTAGATCCAATAACTTCTGATAAACATCTCGTTGTGCCACAGTAGAAAGCTGCTAGCCTGCCCTTAGTGTGACGTAATCTTCAGAATCCAGGCTGCCTGGCTGAGACTGTTGACGCCGAGGATGGAAAAATGCAATAAGATCTCCTAATTTTATTCCTTAGCCAAGTTATTGCTCTCGGACCCATCTGTTTATTTTAAACGGTTGGATCCTGGCTATGTCTAGTATAAACCGTATGATTAAAAAAAAATGCAGTCAGTGCATAGATCTTCTTATTTTATTGTTGGTTTAATTCCAGCATGCATTATTTATTAATATTGCTCAATAACAAGATCGCTCATACGCCGTTTTTAGATGAGCTAGGCAGGTGGTTATTTGCCTACAGTTGGGGCTTTCAAATATTTTAGTATGCCATCAGTTTATTGTCTGGCATGCTTTGTCATAATTCTTTAGCAGAAAAATATTTAAACAATACACATAACAATAAAGAGGATTTTTATTCTGTTTAGAAATATGCCATTGTTAATGGTGCAGAACATGCAGTTTTTCGATCTTATATTTGCATTAGCTGGGTAGCGAAGTCCTAGCTTAGATTTTTGCATTGTGAGCTTTACTAAAATAGATTTGGAGAAGGGAAGTCAGCTGTGTGTAGACAATTCTGTCCCCTAGACCAGATCCTTTGTTATAGGAAATCTATGGTCACAGCATACATTCATCTTATAACATCAGCATTGTAATAACAATACAAACAATATTCATATTTAACAATCCAATCTTATCTTGCTTGAAAAACTTGCTTTCATGTGTGAGTTCTGCCTGCCTGCTGTCCATTTCTTTCCACAACTTCCTGGATCCAAATCCCTGCATGCATTACAACTTCTCCCATGCAAGGACTACATATCTCATGGTACCTTGCTGCCTGCAAACAGTGATTCCTACACTGACTTTGCCTCCTGAAATTCCTCCTCTCAGTTCCTCTGTAGTTCAGAAGGCAGGCTCTGTGAAATATGGACACTGCTGTGCCTGTTAACAGGACATAATGAATATTCAAGGAAGTAAATGTGTGTGGGTCTTTACAAAGTACATTTACAAACTTCAAGCTCATTTAGATTAATAGGAATAGGCTAGAAATAATTGAAATACAATATGGAAATGATGTATGATTTTACATTTTCAGCATAAATGCACTTTAATCTCTAATAAATTATTCTTCTTTATATGACAAATTGCTCCTGCTATACCTTAGTATGTAGTGTCTAGCAATAGTACGGATGGTTCTTCCCCCTGATAGACCTCATATTGACATTAAAAAAGTGCTTGACATATTTGCTTTGAATTTAGCAGCTTATGAAAAAATGAACCCTTTTTCTTCATTTCTGTCATACAATTTTGCAAATAAGTAATTTTTCTTCTTCCCTGATGTGCGGTGATGAGGCTGCACTGAATTGATGAGGTAGCACTGATGGTCGCTGATGTGCTGCACTAATGGAGCTGCACTGATTTTCAATGGAAATGTCCCCGTCACAGTTATCGTCTTAACTATCCTCACACAGTGACAGCATTGAGGAAAGGAAATGCTGATAACAAGCATTTGTTTACATGTGACCAGCTGTGATTGGCCCTATGCCTCGATCTCTGACACAGCGATCACAGAGCGCACCTGAAGTGTGCCCATGGCTACTTGAGATTCTGGGAGGACGTCAATAGACACCCTCCTAGAACTGGATGACCACGCTTTAGCTATTTTCCAGCTATATCGCAGTCGCCAAGTGGGAAGGGGTGGCTGATAAAAGCACAGGCACCAGGATGCAATTTCTAGTTGCCATGGCGACCTGGCGCCTGGGACTTGTCGAGCCCTGCATTAAAATAAGTGTATATGGAAAACATTTTTTTAGTTTTGTTTTCGATCGATGGACTCCTTTCACATTGGGGCAGTTTTCAGGTGCTTTAGCGCTAAAAATAGCCTCCGGTAAGTGCCAGAAATCCGCCTCCCATTCATCTCAGTGTGTCTTTTCACACTGGGGCGGTGTGCTTGCGGGACGGGGAAAAAAAAGTCCTACAAGTAGCATCTTTTGGGCGGGTTAGGAGCGCGGTATGCAGTGCTCCCAAACCACTGCTACCCATTGGAATTAATGGATAGACAATTATATATGAGGCTGGGCCGGGCGCTACTTGTAAAGTTAATGTAGATAGTGCGGTCTCAAATTAGTGTATACTGCTGCCCCCTAGTGGTGCTGGGTGGCAGAATAGGTGACACTTAAAGTGGATCTAAACCCACCATCCACCCAGCCATTGCTGCTGGCCGCATCGCTCCTGTCCTCTGCGATGGGACCGGAGAGCCCGGGTAAAGGCGGCGGTGGGAAGGGGGTGGGACCCCCTTCTGCCACCCACAGAAGTGATCAAGTGGCTACTTAGCCACTCAGATCACTTCTGCCTTGTTCAGAATCGCCAGCTGAAAAGATCAATACTGGGATGATGCCTGTAGGTGCAGGCATCGTCCCGGTAGAACTACTGAAACTGGAAGTGGTTAAACCCTAGAGACAAAATCTATGTTTTTTGTAGCCACATTTTCTTATAGGCTCATTAGAATCTTTTTCTTCACAGTCCGATTTACACAACTCAAGTTCAAGATAAAGGATTGCTGAAACAATCTTCTGATTTTAATGTAACTATGCTGTCTTCCTTATATCTCTTGCTGTGCTGTGATCAAGGCTTCTTTCTGAAATGTGTTAGCCCCTGTTTTATACTTTTTATCATGTAAGCAAATTAATACATTTGCATGGATTTTGGAGCTGCTCTATCATTCATTTGAAGCATCTCTATGAAGCCCCAGCATAACCAGTGCAACATTACATGAGCTCATCCCCCACAGCTTTTACCTTTTGTATCAATTGACCCTCCCTCTTAGATTGTAAGCTCTAACGAGCAGGGCCCTCTGATTCCCCTTGTACCAAATTGTGATGTAACTGTACTGTCTGCCTTCATTTTTGTAAAGCGCTGCGCAAACTGCTGGCGCTATATAAATCCTGTATAATAATAATAATAATATGTGTACTCCCGCTTGGCACTACAAATGGCACAGGCAAACACAGCTGCACCACGAGGGTAATGTTAGATGGGCGGCTATGCCACTAGCAAAAAAGTGCCAACATCAGAATCGCCAAAAGGCTGCCTGTCTGTTCTTTTAGAATTGCTAACTAAAAGAACAATTTCCTGTGCTCAAAAGAGGTATTCCGGCGACAGTTGACCACAGATCTTCAATCACTCAAATCTTGACATAAGTTTGTAGCCCCCCAAAGGGCTGGGGAACCTAGAAGATACACTAGAAAACAAAAAAAGAGGATGCGCAAGCCTTGCGCATGACCTTAATATTCGCCTTTATTAAAATAGTAGAACAGAAATAAAAGTCAAGCTCCTCAATATCCGACAGTCCTGGACCACATTGTCCAATGAATAAGTCCCAGCCGCAATCTGAGGGACTTCTTGTGGTCCAGGACTGTAGAATATTGATGAGCTTGACTTTTATGCTGTTTTGTGAGTATACATCTGCAATGCTATTTTAATAAAAGCTATTAATGTCATGTGCAATTGCTCCCTTGTCAGCTAAGGCAACTGAATCACTCCAACCCACACGCACAAAGGTTCCTGGGATATGTAGTTGTGATGTCCTGGTTTCCGATGGTGCTTGCAAAAGGGCTCCTTGACCAGAAATTCGTGGAAGTGCTGTGAGAAGCACACTGCCCTGGTAACATGTCTAAAAGGGAAAGAAATTCCCAACGAAAACCACATTCACTGCTAGAAATTTGTTTGTTCAGGAAACATTTTCTATCTTGCCCCTTTTCTTGTCACCCAATGTTGAAGAATGCAGAGTTGACAATACACTGGATAATCTACTAGTCTATGGCCAGATAATGGCCTTATTTAAGTAATTATTGTTGTATTGATTATAAAGTAATTTTTGGCCTGACTTTCCAATTTTGTACATGCTTTGTTTTTTTGTAATTTGTAGATTAGCCATTGGAGGAAGCTGCTCCCTTTGGGTCAGTGCCGTTAATCTGGGTCTTTCACAACTGTTGTGCTAAGGCTTCATTTACATTTGCTGCTGGTAAACTGACGTTTAGGCTTCATGCACACAGGACTTAAAAAAAACGTCTGTAGCTGATCAGTGATTTTTTTTAGCCTTTACCATCGTTCTATTACCGCCGTTTGTTTCGCGTTCTTTAACGTTTTTAAAAGGCCTGTGTTTTTTTGTTTTTTTTTTCCAATTGATCTAAAATGTCCAAAAACGTTGGGGATTGATGTTTTGGAGCGTTTGAGCATTTTTACAGCTGAAAAATGTCTCTCAGGACCCTCTGGTCTTGGGTTTTTTTACAGCTCAAAAACGTCACTGCTAAAAACAATTGATAACCGCCTATGTGTGCATGAACACATAGGATAACATGAACACATAGGATAACATGAACACATAGGATAACATGAACACATAGGATAACATGAACACATAGGATAACATGAACACATAGAATAACATGAACACATAGGATAACATGAACACATAGGATAACATGAACACATAGGATAACATGAACACATAGGATAACATGATGGGGAGTTTAACAGTAGAAAAAAACGTCTGCAGCTAAAAACAGCTGCTGTAAAACAGTCAAAAAACGTCCTGTGTGCATGAGGCCGAAGAGGCATTTGGGCGTTTTCTTTTCAGCTGCCCCTAAACTCTCCTCTGTTATCTTATCAGTCCATGTACACAGGGTCATTTAAGGTCGTTTTCAGGCAGTTGAGTTTAAAGGCTTTTTTGGAACGCAAAAAAAATAGGTTCAGATGTCAGTTCAGAGGCATTTGAAACGCCAAACAGCTTGTAAAAATGGGAACTCAAGTCTAGGAGCGTTTCTTTTACAGGCGTTTCCATTTAAAAAAAAAAGTTTTTTTTCAAAAATTCTCCTAAATGCGAACGTGGCTGAACGCAGCATGCAAAATGTGCTTTTAGACGCTGGTTTTTAGCTGTCAATATAAAACGTTCAGGGGAGGTTGAGACAGCGTCCTGTGGAAATGGAGTTTGGCCACACAAGGAGTGTATTGATTTTGGCCAACTCTTAGGCTGGCCATGCATGTTCAATTGTCTTGTACAAGGCCCTTGCACTACATAGTTAAAGGGAATCTAAAGAAAATTCTATCATGTAGGGCCAGCCTAAAGCCTCATACACTTGAGTCGACGAGCGTATACAACAGGTCCTACGAACAACCATTGTATGTGAAATCGATCGTTAGTACGCGGGATTAGAACAGCCGACGTACGACGGTCGTACAACGGGAGTTGTATGAGCAAACTAGAACACTTGGTCGTACCATCAAGCGGTCATATGACCGTTGTACCGTGTGTACAGAGAAGTTGGTCCAACAAGTTGTACTGTGCAAAACACGCATGCTTAGAAGTCAGGAACGGCCGGATGCTAATTACATGCACCTGAACTTTCTCTTTATACGTTCACTACGTTCAGCTTGGTCGTACGATCGTGTAGTGCAGTCAGTATGCTAGATACAACAGCCAACGTACGATTTGGTCCATACGATCGTCGAACCGTGTGTACGAGGCTTTAGATTGTTTTGTGAGGAGGAGTAGTGAAGCACAGCTACCTTGTAACACCGCAACAGAGATGGTATATTCAGTATACCGATACAATTAGCTAGCTATATATATATATATATGTAATTTCAAATTATAGATGGAGACAAGATTTTGAAAACAAAACAAAATGATCCCTTTTTGTATGTAATCTAAGAAGAAAATAAACTATACATTCTCTTTAAATTGTATAAATTGATTTGCTTATATTGGATCATTATACTGAGCGCTGTGCCCCAAGTACTGTAATAACTCTAGATTCCAAACAGAAGGACAGATCACCGGTGTACTATATATTTATACTTCTATCCACCCACATGATAAATGTTGTGTATGTAGGAGTGCCTGGGATAGTTTTCTGCAGTTCATTTAGTATGTTTTACATTTACATCACCATGACTACAGATTTATTGTGATGATGCCTCTGATCCTATCCAGGATATATCTCAGGAGCAGTTTTTTTTTTTTTATGGTTCGCTGTGCAAAACTTAATCTGAGCTGCAAACCCTTACACAGTTTTACTGCTTGCCTGACAGAGAACCACAATATTAACTAGCTGAGAGCAAAATGACCCGTAATCTTTTATGTACGGGGTTCTTGTCCACCTCGGCACAGTATGTACACGTTCTACATTTCATGTTCTTAACAGTAACAGGATAGTCTTCACAGATGCTTGTATGCACCATACAGATCAACCCATAGTTTATTTTTATGAAAGTGAATGTAAAGGCTCATTTAAAAAAACAAAAAACAAACATGTTATACTTACCTCCTCTGTGCAGTTGGTTTTGCACACAGCAGCCCGGATCTTCCACTTCTCTGGTCCCTCTTCTGTGTTCCAGGCCCCTCCCTCTGGTGAGTGTCCCCTCAGCCAGCAGCTTGCTACTGGGGGCACCTGAGCCAAGTCACAGTTCCGTGTATCCACTCAGACATGGAACCCCGACCTAGCCCCGCCCCCTCTCCCCTCATTGGCTGACATCTGCAGGAGCCAATGGCACCGCTGCTGTGTCTCAGCCAATCAGGAGGAGTGTCTGGGACAGCTAAGACACTCATGGACATCACTGCAGAGAGAAGGGCTCAGGTAAGTAATTAGGGGGGTGCTGCGGAGGCTGCTACACACAGAAGGTTTTTTATCTTCATGAATAGAATGCGTGAAGATAAAAAAAAACAAAAAAAACCTTGCGCCTTTACAACTCCTTTGAGAGAAGTATGGCCAAAGCTTTTTTGGTCATACTTCTCTTGTGGGCCACAGGCGTGCACTTACTATTGCTCTCCCGTGATCAAGAGTCAGCTAATAGCGGGCCATTACCTGCTGTCAGCTGACGTCCAAGGATCCCAAACATGTTGTTGGTATCCACCCAGCTGCCAGATTGACCTCTGTCTCTTAGCGTGCAGCTGAAAGCCAAAGTCAGCTGCACACCCCACTTCTCCAGTCCAGCACCCAATAAGCGCTGGAGGAACAGACCAAGAACCTAGCAATCCGCGTACCAGCGGTCATGTGATAGCTCTGTTCTTAAGCTTATAGCCGATGTGGGACGGCTGCAGCATAAGGGTTAGTATGTCTGGGCTTCTTCTTTTAAATTAAAATGGTTCTAAAGCCTTAAATTAGAACTATAGGCAAAACTTTTTTTTTTTTCATTTTGGATAGAGCAAGGGAGGGTTATAACCCCTGTCAGATTTTGGGGCGTTTTTTTTTGCCATCGGTGTCCCTTTGCGGAGATTTACCTTCAATTCCTGTTCCATATCCGAACAGGAGGGAATTCCTGCAAATTAAGGGACACTCTTGGGAACCACCAGGTCACCAGAACTAGTGTACCCATTGGAAGAGTTCCTCTCTATTACTTTTCTGGAGACAACACAAATTTGGGAATATTCTTCTTCTTTCACTTTCAATGATAATTGTAAAGAGGACAAATAGAGAGAGAGAGACAGCAATAAAAAACTGTAAGGTGTTCTAATCCCTCTCCACTCTATACAAAACTTTAGTTATACGTGTTTTTTTTGTGTTTTTTTAATCTTAATTGCATTAAGGCAAAAAAACCTTCTGTGCTGCAAGATCTCACCATCCACCTTCCATAACGGACATTTACATATAGTCCGTAAATGGGTTATAATGTACGGACGGTTGGCAACGCTGTGTAAGCACCTTGCTTGGCTGTTAAATAACAGGTAGCAGGAAATACGAGGTTTAGTGCCAGAGTCCTATGTACAGGCCAAGCTTGATATCCAAAGTTCCACAGGGACACGGGGGATGTTTTGCAGAGCATTACTGGTACCTGATGGCTTCACAGGGTGCCTATATTTCAGCAATACTTTCCTGGTACGATGTTTTTATTGATATGCAAAAGAAAACAAATGTCAAATTCCAACTCAGGGGATTATATACAGGATTCAGCAATACTTTTATCTTTGATTGCACCAAACAGCTGCTTTTTTGAAATGGCTAAGCTCCCGGTATGTCTGGTAGTGTCATAGCTTGCTCGCTCCCTCCTATTGGCCCATTATTTTGATGAAAACTGCCCAGAATTCATAGCAAGGTTCAGGGTGGTTCCTGCAGTTGTGTGCAGGCACTTCTGGTGTCGTCTTTATAGCTTCTAGCAGCATTCTATCTTAATGTGACAGGTTTTTAGGTAAACAATTTTCTTAAAGGGTAACTCAACTTTTGAGAGAAAAAAAAAGAGCAAATAATAAAAAAAAAAAATAAAAAAAAAAATATATATATATATATATATATCAGATACAATTGCGACTCAAGTCATATTGTAATTGACTTTTCAATCTGCGGCATTGTCATTTTCTGTATAATGCAATGCAATATGACTACCTGGAGGTGTTCTGTACACAGATGGTGTCATTTCCTGCTTGAGTGATTGGCTTACTGATTTTCCCAGAAGTCTGCGCTAAGATACAAGTCCTATTTTGGACAAGCCCTGCATCAAAAATGTAATTTGTGGTGAGATACTCCCAAAGGGAAACCACGTCTAAAGGGGTGCAGACCCTGCCAGTTTCTTCAGTAGAACCCTGCAAGTGAAGCAGCTGATTGATGATTATAAAACCACTACCATATAAATTCACTTTTCACATGGACACAAACAGCTGCTACTTCAGAATAACAAAAGGCAGGACTCTGCAACAAAGTTTGTTAAAATCATTGTAATGTACATTTATCACCCAGAGGGGAATGTTATTTTCTCAACAAAAGGAAGGTTCTCGTTAAAGTTACTTTTTTAACCTCTGAGTGGTGAGAATCCTTAAACAATATGGCATGGTTAACTTTCATTATCATCATCGCAGAATGCATATCCATAGAATTCTACTGCATCAAACTTGTCTAGCTGGATTTTCATGGATGAGCGTCTGTGGTTTAATGGGTATTAACAGTGTGTGTAAGGCAGGAGAAGGGATCTTGCTTGCTAAGCAGTGATGGGAATCTTGTATGTTGAGAAGTGCAGCAAATTCAAGTGGCGGCAAGGCTGCTTTGAATGTGGCTTAATACCTGAATGAGTCTGATACTAACTGTAACTTTTTTTTTTTTTCTTTTATCCAGTGCCTGAAAATGACCACGAAGAGGAACCTGTTTGTGCGGCTGGTGCCGTGCCGGTGTTTGCGGGGAGAGGAAGAAACTGTGACCTCGCTTGACTACTCTCACTGCAGCTTGGAACAGGTGCCGAAAGAGATTTTCACATTCGAGAAAACCTTGGAGGAGCTTTATTTGGATGCCAACCAGATTGAAGAACTTCCCAAGGTACCACTTTTACTGTACAGTTTTCATATTTTCCATGACACTGATGACAAGCGGCCTGCTCTCCTGGGTCTCTTCCAGCTGTGCTTTATAGGCATTAGCTCACGTCGCTGCTCTAGCTTTCTTGGCAGAATCTTGTGCCAGCCATTCACTTAACGCCCGACTCCATCTCATGAGCACAACACTCAGCCAGGGAGTTCCTTGCACTTCCAAAATCCTCATTTAGCTGGCACCCTATTACATTTATTCTCTAGAAGATGCTCTTTATTTTATTTATGTTTTTTTTTAAATGCTGTCAAAAGCTGATGTAATTTCACACTGCTTCTCTCTCCCTCCTAGTTTTATATACTGCAGGAGTCGCACCCTCTAAAGCCTCGTACACACGGGACGACGATCGTACGTACGATTGTCGCAAATCGTATGTTGGCTGTTGTGTCTAGCATACTGACTGCACTACACGATCGTACGACCACAGAAGAACGTTCAGGTGCATGTAATTAGCATCCAGCCGTTCCTGACTTCTGAGCATGCGTGTTTTGCACAATACAACTTGTTGTACCAACTGCTCTGTACACGCGATACAACGGTCGTATGAGAGCTTGTTGGTACGACCAACATTTCTAATCTGCTCATACAACTCCCCTTGTACGACCGTCGTATGTTGGGCTGTTCAAATCGCACATATGAACGATCGATTACATATACGACGGTCCTAAGTATGTACGTCGAACCGTGTGTACGAGGCTTTACTTGTTCAAAGAATACATACACTTATTAAATGCCAGAACTCTTTAAAAGCGATTCATTTGTTTTCTGAGGTTGAGTTTGTAGCGGACAGGTCCCCTAAGGTCTTATTGGTGTCTTCCAGAGGGTGCATAACTGAGTTGTTCTTTACAACTTTACTGAGTTGTTCTTTATATTCCACGTAACTTTAACGCAGGACATAAACAGAGCAAATTTGCTGGTTTCCCAATCAACACATTGTTGACTGGGGATTCTTTTGTGCCAAGCCATTGTATCCTCCCAGAGGAGGGGGTGGGCACAGCCCTGTCCGCTGGGAGAAGACTGTGATTATTGCTAGCAGCTATACCAGCCGCAAGCAATAATTTCATGCAAAATCCGCAAGCTGGTTGTACCCAAGTTGATTGCTCGATCGATCAACTTGGCTATATTCAGCCTGCCCATACGTGGTTCGAATCTCAGCTGGTTCCTGCTGAACCAGCCGAGATTCAAGCCATCTGTGGCCGGCCTAAGGCTCTGTTGTTTCATGCTGTTATGCACATTTGGGAGGAGGGAGACAGTGTCTGAGGTCAGGCAAGCATTAAAGGCACCGGACTTCGGTTGTTCCCTTAAAGTGGATATATACCATATCTGAATACCACAAACCAAATTTGCTATGTAATTTGTTTTTAATATTAAAGCAAACTTACCCATCCATCCATGTCTCCATGCTTTATTTAGCTGAGAAATGACTTTAATAAAACACCTCCTAGCATTTCTGGCCGTGGCCATCTTGAGTAAATGCAGATGATTCATGTATCATTTACTTCCTGGAATCCATCTGCCCTTAGCTCAGGCAGCCAGACAGCAGGGTGTGCATAGTTGAGAGAGTCCCTTTTCCTTTCCTGAAGACTCCTGGGATTTGCCTAGGCCTGGCAACTAGAAAGTAACTGAAGAAATGTAAAAAAAAAAAAAAATGAAAACAAGTAAATATAATATAGTCTCCTATCCATTTAATAATGCTAGCAGCATAAGGATTAAAAATAGTAAATGTATATAGAGAGAGTGAAGTTCCTCTGATATAATATAAATGAACAAAAGTAAAAAAAAAAAAAAATGTAAAGAAGTCAATGAAAGATCAACGGTCCGGATCCGTTTAGGGTCCTCAGAAGTCCTTTCCTTTTCCCTGAGAGAGTTGATACGTGTGGGACGACAGACCGACGGACTCGATTCCCGTCTACCTAAGGTCCTTCATTTACTATGTACTTAGTAGACGTAAATGAGTTCTACCGGTGCCGGTCTTTACGATCCTCCACAAAATAATTTCAGTAAAGAGTCGATTTATTTCGTACCTCTGTACCTACCTACCCATTC
>BLSH010368312.1:361879-382077 GCA_018402905.1 Glandirana rugosa | reverse complement strand
ACCCGCTGCCCCAGGTCGCGCAGTTCCCCTGTGAGGGCTGTAACAATGGATGCCGCCATATCCTGGAGGTCCCGTTTAGTGGGGAGGGTAGACACTAGGCCCCGAAGACATCCCTCTCCATGTCCCGCCGAACCGCCAGAGCAGCACTGGTCTTGGCTCCCGTGATGTTCGTCTTCCTCCGCGAAGACGGGAGAGGCAATCGGGGAAGGTCTCCGTGGTGTAGGTACGGTTTCACCGGCTAGAGCCGTCTCATTGAGAGCACCTTTCTTGGTGGGAGCAGGCCCCTGTGGAGCGCGTGGCGGCGCCATTTTGGCCACCGGGTCCGGCGTCGGGGTAGAGCTGTGCCGGAGGAAGTAGTGTGTAATTTCAGGGCCTTTCGGATCCCCAGGCACCTGCGAACTCCTCCGTTCTCCCGGCATGAACAGGTTGGGTGGATTTTATCGGTTGTTGTCGGTTTTTTTAGGGCGTTTGGCCTCCAGCCTTGCAGAGCTCCGCAGCGTGCGTCCTCACTCCTCCATAGCCAAACCACGCCCCTCACCTTCATCCTTTAAGGGGAAACACACCTTTCAATCCCTCCCTTTCTCAAAGTGACCATCACCCCACCAATGTCACATATTAAGGAGAACTGGGCCAAATACATTGCCTCTTAAAGAGGATCATCCTATTCTCCATGTCTAAAGGGGGACCGCACCCTCCACATACTGCTGTGCATCTATATCCACTTACTGATCGGCAAGTCCTTTACTGCTACAGGGAGGACACTCTGTGCAGAATCACTTATATATACGTAATTCTGCATTGCCGGGTAGTTGAGTGTTGTGATTAGTCAAAGTACAAGTCGTTCAGCGGGTGCCGGCCAATGGATGTCTACTGGCACCCGCTGATTGGTAAGGAGGAAGACAAGATGGAGCTCTGCCCATGTAACCAATACAGAGCTCCGTGCTGTCAGCGGGGATGGGATGGATTTTGTTTCCCTGCAAAGCACATCCCTAAAAACAACACATAGTACACATAAACACAGTCTATTATTATTATTATACAGGATTTATATAGTGCCAACAGTTTACGCAGCGCTTTACAACCTGAGGGTAGACAGTACAAATCCAATACACTTAAATACAGGAGGAATCAGAGGGCCCTGCTCGCTAGAGCTTACAATCTAAGAGGGAAAATCAAGAGATACAAGAGGTAATAACTGTGGGGGATGGGCTGATGGAGAAGATAAATGTAGAGTTGTTAGGTGGGGGCCAGATAGGCTTCTCTGAAGAGATGAGTTTTCAGGGATCGTCTGAAGGTGGACAAAGTAGGAGAAAGTCGGACAGATTGGGGTAGAGCATTCCAGAGGATGGGAGAGGCTCTGGAGAAGTCCTTGAGGTTTGCATGGGATGAGGTGACAAGGGAGCTGGAGAGCAGGAGGTCTTGGGAGGAGCGAAGAGATCGATTTGGTTGGTATTTTGAGACCAGGTTAGTGATGTAGCTGGGGGCCAGGTTGTGGATGGCTTTATAAGTTATTGTTAGTATCTTGAATTTAATACGTTGGTTGAGTGGCAGCCAATGTAGAGACTGACATAGGGGTGTAGCAGACGCTGAGCAGTTTTTAAGGTGGATGAGCCTGGCGGCAGCGTTCATAATGGACTGAAGTGGGTATTGGCTATTTAGAGGTAAGCCAGTGAAGAGGGAGTTGCAGTAGTCGGGGCGAGAGATGACCAGGGAGTGGATTAGAAGCTTTGCGGCATCATCGGTTAGGCAGGGGCGCATCTTGGAGATGTTGCGGAGATTGAGGCAGCCAATTTTGGATAGCGATTGGATGTGGGGCCGAAAGGTTAGTTCGGAGTCCAGGATTACACCTAGGACCTTGGCAGGAGGGGACGGGTTGATAGTTGAGCCGTTGATTTTGACAGAGAAATCTGGGGAAGGGGCACAGGAGGGCAGCATATCATGAGCTCGGTTTTGGATTGGTTGCGTTTGAGGAAGTGGTGTGATCTCCAGGCTGATGTGTCTGTTAGTAAGTTGGTGATGCGTGAGGAGACCGATGGAGAAAGCCAGGGGTGGGGGGGGGTTGAGAGATAGATTTGTGTGTCATCAGTGTAGAGATGATACTGAAAGCCATGGGAGGCAATCAACTGCCCCAGGGAGGAGGTGTGGATTGAGAAGAGGAGAGGTCCAAGAACAGAACCTTGGGGAACACCGACACAGAAAGGAAGAGGAGAGGAGAAAGAGTTGTAGGTGACACTGAAGGAGCAGTGGGATGGGTAGAATGAGAACCAGCGAAGTGCACAGTCATGGAGACCAAAGGCATGGAGTTTTTTGAGGGGGGGGGTGGTCCACTGTGTCAAAGGCAGCAGAAAGATCCAGGAGTAGTAGTATAGAAAAGTGTCCGTTGGTTTTAGATGTTATTAGGTCATTAATGAGTTTAAGAAAAGCAGTTTTCGTGGAGTGTTGAGCGCAAAATCTGGACTGAAGGGGGTCCAGAAGTTTGTTGATGGTCAGACGGTCGCTCAGTCGGTTGTAGCCCAGTCTTTCGAGGAGTTTGGAGGCGAAGGGGAGTAAGGAGATGGGCCGTAGGTTGTTAATATTGGTGGGGTCCTTTTTAAGGATAGGTGTGACTAGGGAGTGTTTTAGAGAGTTTGGGAAAATGCCAGAGGTGAGGGAAAGGTTGAAAATGTGGGTTAGAGATGTAGAATTGAGTCGGAGGGTGAGCGTAGCATTTGCGAGGGAGCAGGATCCAGGGGGCAGGGGGTTAGATGGGTGTTCAATAAAAATTTAGCAACCTCGCTAATACTGGCCGGGGTGAATATGGAAAGTAGTGATTGTATCTGTGGACGTGGGGTGTTGAGTGGGGGTGGTTTGTGCGCATTGGAGATTTCCTCATGAATGTTATCAATCTTAGTTTTAAAGTGATTGGCAATCTCCTGGGCAGTGAGAGAATTAGAGGGTGGAGGTAGTGGAGGACGGGGTAGAGTGTTAAAGGTCGAGAAGAGTTGACGGGACTGGATGATGAGGTGTTAATGAGTGTGATAAAGGAGGTCTGTTTGGCAGTGTGGAGGCAGGAATAGTATTTTAGGGCAGATTTGTAATGTTTGAAGTCTTCTTGGAGCTTAGTCTTACGCCACAGACACTCAAGAGCACGGCTATGTTTTCTAAGACTTCTGGTGTTGTCTGTTTGCCAGGGTTGTAGGGGCCGGGGCCTGAGTCTGTGTGTAGTGAGGGGGGTGAGCTTGTCTAGGGAGGATGACAGTGAGTTGTTGTAGAGGAGTGTGGCGAGGTTGGGGCAGGACATTAGCAGAGTAGAGAAGAGAAGGGTTGGGGTGGCGAAGGATTCTACGGGTAACTGTTAGGCGGTTGGAGGGAGAGGAGATGGAAGACCGGGGGAGAGTGAAACTAATAAGGTGGTGATCAGAGAGTGGCAGAGGATTGTTGGAAAGGTGGCACGGGGTGCACAGATAGGAGAAGACAAGGTCTAGGGTGTTGCCGTTGGAGTGGGAAGGAGTCCCTGTATCCATTGCTTCAATTTGAAAGATGAGGTTAGACTGAGAAGTTTAGAAGTAAGAGTAGTGATAGCGTTAACAGGGATGTTGAAGTCATCCGAGAATGATTGTGGGGATTTCAGAAGAGATAAAGTGGGGTAGCCAGGCAGAGAAGTCATCAAGGAAAGTTGACAGGGGGCTGATAAATTACAGCAATTCTTAGAGGAAGAGGAGAAAATAGATGCAACGTGCTTCGAAAGAGGAGAGTGTCAGAGAGGGAGGAGGGTGGAGTACCTGATAGGTGCTATGTGGGGCTAAAAGGATTCTCACTCCACCTCCCTTCCGTCCACATGGTCTGGGGGAGTGTGTCCAGAGAAGGCCACCATGGGAGAGGGAAGCAAGAGAAGCAGTGTCAGATTCATGAAGCCAGGTTTCGGTAATGGCAAGGAGGTTAAAGGAATTTGCGATAAAGAGGTCATGGAGGGAAGTGAGTTTGTTGCAGACAGAGCGGGTATTCCGGAGGGCACAGGAGAAGGGGAGGCTGGTATTAGGAAGAAGAGGAATAGAGACTAAGTTCTATGGGTTGCGGCTTCTGCCAGAGGGTGTTGGGAGATGGGAGCGTCGGGCAAAGACGGATGATGGAGGCCCAGGGTTTAGGGATTTATCACCAGAAGAAGCAGGAGGGTGAGGGAGGTAATGTGGGAGTGCGATTTATATGGAGGGGCATGTCTCAGAGTCCTGGTGGTTCTATCAGTATATGGATGTAGAATGAGAAAGAGTTGGTGGGGGCAGTAATAGGGAGAGGACAGAAGGTGGGGCGATATATAAAAGCTGGGTGGTGGAGAAGAGGGGTGAAGGTGAGAGAGTTTGTGGAGAGAGGACACGAGTGCCAGAAGGAGTGGTAGAGAGTGCATGGTATAGAGTGGAAGGAGAGCTGAATAGAGAGACGGGGTCACCTGCAGCCTCTTGGGTGTTTGCAGTGCACTTTGCTATGTATAATCGCTTTGTGCAGAGCTTGAAGTGCAAAGCATGAAGTGCAGAGCTTGAAGTGCAGAGCTTGAAGTGCAGAGCTTGAAGTGCGGATCACTTGTAGAAAGAATCACTCAGAGAAAGAATCACTCAGAGAAAGAAGCCCCTGCAATGTGCTTCCCCAGCAATGAGGTCTAGGCACACATTTAACCCCTTAATCACCTCTGATGTTAACACCTTCCCAGCCAGTGTCAGTACAGTGACAGTGCATATTTTTAGCACTGATCACTGTATTACATAGTGTAATACATTATCTGACAAAAGTAAGTACACCCCTCCCATCATGTGACAACACTGAAGAGCTGACACTTTGCTACAATGTAAAGTAGTGAGTGCACAGCTTGTATAACAGTGTAAATTTACTGTCCCCTCAAAATAGCTCAACACACAGCCATTAATGTCTAAACCGCTGGCAACAAAAGTCAGTACACCCCTAAGTGAAAATGTCCAAATTGGGCCCAATTAGCCATTTTCCCTCCCTGGTGTCATGTGAATAGTTAGCATTACAAGGTCTCAGGTGTGAATGGGGAGCAGGTGTGTTAACCAGTTCTGGACCGGCTCACGTACATTTACTGCTGCAGAGTGGTGTTGTAGCGCGAATCGCCATCTATAAATGGCGGCTCGCACATGCACGGTTAGCAGGCGGGAGCGCACCACCGGTGGCGTGCTCTCGTTTTGCCGCACTCTGCAGCAGTGTGGCTTCGGGTCGGAAGGACTCAATGTCCGTCGGCTACCTGGGATTGCCTGGCACAGAAGAAAAATGGGGAACCGTCAATGTAAACATGGCGGTTCCCCACTCTGTCAGGTGGCATGTAAGAGATTTACTGATTCCTGTCACTGGGGTCAGTTAGATCTATAGGCATGCACAACCTATTGCATTAGGGTGTGCACCGCAAAGCTCAAACACACATGCAAGTATATATATATATACAGACACACTATATTTTCAAAAGTATTGGGACACCTGCCTTTACACGCACATGAACTTTAATGGCATCCCAGTCTTAGACCGTAGGGTTCAATATTGGGTTGGCCCATATTGGGAATGTTTGACCATTCTTCCAGAAGTGCATTTGTGAGGTCAGGCACTGATGTTGGATGAGAAGGCCTGGCTGACAAGGTGTTCTTTCGGTTGAGGTCAGGACCACCCCAAACTCACTCATCCATGTCTTTATGGACCTTGCTTTGTGCACTGGTCCAAATCATTTGGTGGAGGGGGGGTTATGGTATAGGGGTTGTTCTTCAGGGGTTGGGCCTGGCCCCTTAGTTCCAGTGAAGGGAACTCTTAAGGCGTCAGCATTTTGGGCAATTTCAGGCTCTTAACATTGTGGGAAGAGTTTGGGGATGGCCCCTTCCTGTTCCAACATCACTGCCCACCACTGCACAAAGCAAGGTCCATAAAGACATGGACTTAGCAGGGGTGGTGGGAAATTAACTGGTGGCACTGATAGGTAGCAATGATTGGCACTGATATGCAGCACTGATGGGCACTGATAGGTGGCAATAGATGGCACTGATTGGCAGTGATAGGCAGCACTGATTGGCAGCACTGGCAGAACTGATGGTCACTAATTGGCACTGATGGGCACTGACAGGCAGCACTGATGGGCACTGATTGGCAGCACTGATGGGCACTGATAGGTGGCACTGATGGGCAAGATTGATAAGCAGCACTGATGGGCGGCTCTAGTAGGCAGCACTGATGGGCAACGATTAGCTCTAATGGGTGGCATTGATAGGCAGTACTGATGGACTGCACTAATAGGCAGCACTGATGGGCACCGATTAGAACTGATGGGTGGCACTGATAGGCAGCACTGAGGGGCACTGGTTGGCGGCACTGATGAGCACTGATTGGCACTGATGGGCAAAGATTAGCACTGGTAGTTGGCACTGATTGGCACGAAAGGGCACAGATGAGCGCTGATAGGCACTGAGGGGCACAGATTAGCACTGATAGGCGGCACGGATTGGCACTGATAGGCTGCAATGATAGGCAGCGCTGATTGGCACAGATTAGCACTGACAGGCATCACTGATTGGCACTGATGATCACAGATTATTACTGATAGGTGGCACAGATTATCACTGATAGGCAGCACTAATTGGCACTGATGGGTACAGAATAGCACTTATTGGCACTGATGGGCACATATTAACACTGAGAGGTGGCACTGATGGGCACAGGTTAGCACTGATAGGCAGCACTAATTGCCATTGATGGGCACAGATTAGCACTGATAGATGGCAGTAATTGGCACTGATGGGTACAGATTAGGACTAATTGGCACTGATGGGCACATATTAGCACTGATAAGCAGCACTGATGGACACAGATTAGCACTGATAGGCTGAACTAATTGGCACTGATGGGCACAGATCAGCATTTATAGGCAGCACTAATTAGCACTGATGGGCACAGATAAGCACTGATTGGCACTGATGGGCACATATTAGCATCTATAGGCATAGGCAGCACTGATGGGCACAGATTAGCACTGATAGGCGTCACTAATTGGCACTGATGGGCACATATAAGCACTGATAGGCGGCACTAATGGGCACAGATTAGCACTGATAGGCGGCACAAATTGGCACTGATGGGTACAGATTAGCACTGATGGGCACATATTAGCACTGATAGGCGGCACTGATGGGCACAGATTAGCACTGATAGGCAGCACTAATTGGCACAGATTAGCACTGATAGGTGGCACTGATGGGCACAGGTTAGCACTGATAGGCTGCACTAATTGGCACCGATGGGCACAGATTAGCACTGATAGGCGACACTAATTGGCACTGATGGGCACAGATTAGCACTGATAGGCGGCATCGATTGGCACTGATGGGTACAGTTTAGCACTAATTGGCACTGATAGGCACATATTAGCACTGATAGGCGGCACTGAAGGACACAGATTAGCACTGATAGACTGCACTAATTGGCAATGATGAGCATAGATCAGCACTTATAGGCGGCAGTAATTGGCACTGATTGTCACAGATTAGCACTGATAGGTGGCACTAATTGGCATGGATGGGTACAGATTAGCACTGATTGGAACTGATGGGCACATATTAGCACTGATGGGCAGCACTGATTAGCACTGATAGGTAGCACTAATTGGCACTGATTAGAATTTAGCACTGATGGGCACTGACAAGGGAGAGGGGGTGTTTCACATTCAGCTTTGCGAGAGCCGCTCTGGGTGAAACTGTCAGCTAATATCTCTGCTTCCAGGGACAGAAAGCAGCTGTCAAAACTGAGCGGTGATGTTGGGGGTAGGCGGGACTGAACAGCTATTAAACACCAGCCAATGGGATGGGGTCTGGGCGGGCCTCTATGTTCATTTGGCCCCACCCCCTTTCTTAGGCAGCCCAGTCCCGCTCACCCCCAAACATCGCCGCTCAGGTGCTCTTTCTCCCTGGAAGCAGCGATATTAGCTGACATCACATACATGGAGCAAAGCTGAATCGGCTGTGTGTGAAACTGTCGGCCAAAACTGATGAATACATTTGTTTTTTTATATATATTTTTGGATATGTATTATAGCAAAAAGTAAAAAACTATATTTTTTTTTCAAAATTGTCGCTTTTTTTGTTTATAGCGGCGATCAGAAATGACGCAGAGGAGATCAAATACCACCAAAAGAAAGCTCTGTTTGTGGGGAAAAAAGGACGTCGCACGACAGCGCAATTGTCAGTTGAGGTGACGCAGCGCCGAATCACAAAAAGTGCTCTGGTCCTAACATGGGAAATCCTTCCGGTTCTTAAGTGGTTAAATTTGGTGTTATCACTCTCACTCTCTCATACTGGTCACTGGAAGTCAACATGGCAAAGAACTCTCTGAGGATCTGAAAAAAAGAATTGTTGCTCTACATAAAGATGGCCTCTAGGCTATAAGAAGATTGCCAAGACCCTGAAACTGAGCTGCAGCACGGTGGCCAAGACCATACAGCGGTGTAACAGGAGAGGTTCCACTCAGAACAGCGCCTCACCATGGTCCATCAAAGAAGTTGAGTGCTGTGTTCAGCGTCATATCCAGAGGTTGTCTTTGGGAAATAGACGTATGAGTGCTGCCAGCATTGCTGCAGAGGGTGAAGGGGTGGGGGGTCAGCCTGTCAGTGCTCAGACCATACGCCCCACACTGCATCAAATTGGTCTGCATGGCTGTCATCCCAGAAGGAAGCCTCTTCTAAAGATGATGCACAAGAAAGCCTGCAGTTTGCTGAAGACAAGCAGACTAAGGACATGGATTACTGGAACCGTGCCCTGTGCTCTGATGAGACCAAGATAAACTTATTTGCAGTGCCGGCTGGTGAAGTTTTAGGATGGGGGAGTGCCAGGCCCCGTCCTTCCTTTTCAACCCTTCCTACTTCTCATAAAACCCACCCCTTATAGAGTCCACCCACTCCGTCCCCTGTATTCCACATATTGTGTCAGGAGTATACAGCTCAGCATTACAGGTGGGGCATATTGCAGCCAGTACACAGGTATTGCAGCCAGCCAGTACACTGGTATCGCCAGTACACAGGTATTGCAGCCAGCCAGTACACAGGTATTGTCAGTACACAGGTATTGCCAGTACACAGGTATTGTCAGTACACAGGTATTTTAGCCAGCCAGTACACAGGTATTGCAGCCAGCCAGTACACAGATATTGCCAGTACACAGGTATTGCCAGTACATGGGTATTGCAGCCAGCCAGTACTCAGGCATTGCCAGTACACAGGTATTTTAGCCAGCCAGTACACAGGTATTGCCAGTACACGGGTATTGCAGTCAGCCAGTACTCAGGCATTGCAAGTACACAGGTATTTTAGCCAGCCAGTACACAGGTATTGCAGCCAGCCAGTTCACAGGTATTGCCAGTACACAGGTATTGCCAGTACACAGGTATTGCAGCCAGCCAGTTCACAGGTATTGCCAGTACACAGGTATTGCCAGTACATGGGTATTGCAGCCAGCCAGTTCACAGGTATTGCCAGTACACAGGTATTGCTAGTACACAGGTATTGCCAGTACACAGGTATTGCCAGTACACAGGTATTGCCACCAGCCAGTACACAGGTATTGCCACCAGCCAGTACACAGCTGTTGTCAGTAGAAAGGTATTGCCGCCAGCCAGTACACAGCTATTGTCAGTACAAAGGTATTGCCGCCAGCCAGTACACAGCTATTGTCAGTACAAAGGTATTGCCACCAACCAGTACACAAGTATTGCCGCCAGCCAGTACACAGGTATTGTCAGTACACAGGTATTGCCAGTACACAGGTATTGCAGCCATCTAGTACACAGGTATTACAGAACACAGCAGTACTTACCTCAGGGGACTCGTCAGTCCGCTCTCTCTCTCTGTCAGCGGGATTGCAGTCCAAGCAGCAGCACGTCTGCCAGTCCCCCCCCCCCCCCAGCTCCAATCAGTCACTGTCTGGAGGACAGTGACTGAGGCCAGACAGTGTATAAATATGCGCCTGGTTGGCGCACATCTATACACTTTAATGGCTTACCAATGGGCTTTGGGAATTGCTGTCAGCAAATCTCCCAAAAAAGCCGGGACAGCCATATACCGGCGCACCATTTTCTTTTTTTGAGAAGGATCAGCGGGGGGGGGAGTGACACACTAGCACCCTCTATGGAGGAGCCGCTGCTGCTTATTTGGTTCAGATGGTGCCAAGCGTGTGTGGCGGCAACCAGGTGAGGAGTACAAAGACAAGTGTGTCTTGCCTACAGTCAAGCATGGTGGTTGGAGTGTCCTGGTCTGGGGCTGCATGAGTGCTGCCGGCACTGGGGAGCTACAGTTCATTGAGGGAACCATGAATGCCAACATGTACTGTGACCTACTGAAGCAGAGCTTCCCCTCCCTTCAGAGACTGGGCCACAGGGCAGAATTCCAACATAACGACCCCAAACACCTCCAAGACGACCACTGCCTTGCTAAAGAAGCTGAGGGTAAAGGTGATGGAGTGGCCAAGCATCTCCAGACCTAAACCCTATTGAGCATCTGTGGGGCTCCTCAAACGGAAGGTGGAGGGGCGCAAGGTCTCTAACATCCCCCAGCTCTGTGATGTCGTCATGGAGGAGGAGAAGAGGACTCCAGTGCCAACCTGTGAAGCTCTGGTGACCTCCATGCCCAAGAGGGTTAAGGCAGTGCTGGAAAATAATGGTGGCCACACAAAATATTGACACTTTGGGCCAATGTGGACATTTTCACTTAGGGGTGTACTGACTTTTGTTGCCAGCGGTTTAGACATTAATGGCTGTGTGTTGCGTTATTTTGAGGGGACAGTAAATTTACACTGTTATACAAGCTGTACACTCACTACTTTACATTGTAGCAAAGTGTCAGCTCTTCAGAGTTGTCACATGAAATGGGAGGGGTGTACTTACTTTTGTCAGATACTATAAGTGTCACTATGTAATTAACTATGTAACAAAGTATTAGTGTCACTGGTTTCCACAACGTGTCAGTTAGTGTCAGATTATCCGCTGCACTATCGCAGTCCCATTATAAGTTGCTGATCGCTGCCATTACTAGTATAAAAAAATAAATAAAAATTCCAGTATTTATCCCATAGTTTGTAGACGCTATAACTTTTGGCGCAAACCAATCAATATACGCTTATTGGGATTTTTTCCCCAAAAATATGTAGCAGAATACATATTGGCCTGAACTGATGAAGAAATTTGATTTTTTACATATTTTGGATTCATATTATAGCAGAAAGTGAAAAAAAATATTTTTTGTTTTTTTCAAAATTGCCGGGTTTTTTTTTGTTTATAGTACAAAAAATGAAACCCGCAGAGGGGATCAAATACCCCCAAAAGAAAGCTCTATTTGTGGGAAATGTTTTATTTGTGCAGTACTCGGAATCTTAAGGCTACTTTCACACTGAAGGGGCAGCCGCGGTAAAACCCGCTAGTTTTAGCAGAGTTTTACCAGCGATATGGCACCGCTATGCGGGCGGGAGCGCCACGCTTTTAATCCCCCACAAGGGGTTAAAAAGAGGTTAAAAGTGCCAGCGCTCCGTGCTACTGAGGCGGTGTGCAGCCACTTCAGAAGTGCTTGCCATTCATTTCAGTGGCAGGGGCGTTAGAGGAGCGGTATTTACACCGCTCCCCTCACCGCCCCAAAGATGCTGCTTGGAGGACTTTTTGTAACGTCCCGCAAGCGCACCGCCCCAGTGTGACCGCACTCAGGGCTTTCACATTGGGGTGGATTTTTGAGGCGCTTTATAGATGCTATTTTTAGCTAAATAGTGCCTGTAAAACGGGGCCTAAGGCTGTAAATGTGATGCTGATGAGGAAATGTCAGCATATATGAATAGTGGCCTGTGGTGTGCCGTGGTCACGAGGCCAGTGTGCCTAAAGGGGCCAAAAATAACACAGATAGGATGCAAGAAAAAACGAAGCTTTATTATGATAATTAACACAGCTTAATCCACCAACCGGGCGAGAGCCGAGATATCTCCACATAAGGTCCGGGAATGGACCTGGCATAACATGAAGAACTCCACCTGCCTAATTTCCTGATGATGTGCATGGGAACTCCCTGACGAGATGCCACCGAGGCTGCGCCAATCCTAAAGGAGTGGCCTGTGTCGTTTTTCGGGTTCATGCCTGACCTTGACAACAGGATGTGGAAATGTTTGACAAACTGAACCGTTGTAAAAGGGGATCTAGGAAAGGGCAGCAGGGGACCATTCCCGGGTTCCCCAGCTAACTGTACTATGAGGGTATCCAAGACCTTGACCAGACACCATGGTACCTGTCTCACAATATCTGATAACAGTCCCGGCTCCTAACTGCTGAGTCTTACAAACCTCCAAGTGCAGCCGGAAATGATCCCGGTGGCTCATTAACTGTTTAATTGCCAATGGACAGGACTGTGCACCTGAACACGAGGATTCACTAGGTCTTAAGAAACCGTAAAAGGCTAGGTAAATGGCTGCTTTGATGACCAAACTGGGCACTGCCCAAATGGTGCATTAGAGAGAATGTCCATCATGCCCTGGAAAAATTGCCCCATAATGGGAAACCTGCTGACTGCAGCTGGTGAGTTGCTCTTCTGAATCCCCTTTAAAATAGCCCTGATAGGATGCGCTGTGAAGAAAGAAGGCCTGTCCAGATACTGCAGGGATATGAAATGTTGAACGCCAGCTAGATAGGTCTTAATGGTAGAGTGTGACAGGTTTAACCAAGAGTGGCAAAAAGTAATGAATGCCAAAGGGTACTGAACGTTATACCATTCTGGCTCTGGATACCGGGATAAAAAAGGACTGAAAAACCTCCCATGCTGTGTTGTACACCTGGTTGACGGACAGGGAATTATTAATCAACCTTCTGGCGCCGACCTGTAATGTAATTAATCCATCCTCAGCAAGGAGTATGCCGGGCATGGGGTGGCACAACCGTCTGCCTCTGGGACCTGCTGAAAAAATAACGAATAATTAAAGCGAGACAAAGCGATAGCCGCCATGTTCTCTACACCTTGAATGGAAACACAGTTGATATGAAACTTCCAATGCAGGGAGAGCCAAATCAGTCTGCGAAGAAACGACATAACCACTAATGAACTGGACCTGCCCTTGTTGATGATCTCTACTGCCGCCTGATTGTCCGTGAAAAATATCACTGTGTTTCCTGATCACAAATGACCCCATACCTGTGCGGCTGCGACTATTGGGTAAATCTCAAACAACGTTGATGTCGAACCCTGGGACTGACCTGACCTCCTCTCGCCATGGGCCTGCCAACCAATGGGTTCCGAAAATGGCTGCATAACCTTTAGTAGCTGCCGCATTGGACACCACCCTGGAGGAGGCTTCTGACGCTGCCAGAATGAACATTGAGACACCATTCCAATGATGAAGGAACTCATCCCACATGTTCAAATCTGCAAAAACTGCGGGAATGTGAATCCATGGCCAAGGGTAAGAGCGCCAGCAGCCTGGAAACGAAAGATCTGCCTCGAGGAATTATCCTTATGGAGAGATTTAACATGCCCAACAACGACTGTAATTCTAACCCGGAACACACTTGTGAAACCATAAAAGAATGGATCTCTTATCCTCTCCAACTTGTCTGCAGGTAAACGAGCCTGCATCAACTGGGTGTCCAACTTAATACCCAAAATACCAGTGCCTTGGCCGGCCCTTCAACCTTTTTCTCTGCTAGAGGAACATTGAGAGCTGAAAATACTGAGACCAATTTCTGCCAGCCTGCGGGAGCTTGTTTGGCACTTTCAATCCACAGGAAATCATCCAGATAATGAATGACTTCCTGAAAACCCTCTCCATGCATAACGATCCAACCGAGAGCTTGAGCAAAAGTTTTTAAATCGATCCTTTTTTTCTGGAGCAGTGATTTTAATAATTCTTAAAGTGAAACAATGAAAATGAAATATCCCTTTAAATATCATGCCGGGGGGAGGGTCCCCTTAGTCTGTGTGTAAAAGGACACATCTCTGTATAGAACATAGCCAGAACAAAATGACATTTCCATTTCCATTTGCTGGCAATATAGATAAAATCACTTAAAACATTTTGCGTAGGGCCCCCCCTAGTCCATACAAGGACCTATGGGTCTGGTATGGATTTTAAGGGGAACCCTGCGCCAAAATATAAATCCCCACCCTAAAATCCATACCAGACCCTTATCCGAGCATGCAACCTGGCCGGCCAGCATGGGGGGGGGGGCGAACTATACCAGGCTACATGCCCTCATAATGGGGAGTATGGGCGCTTTGGAGGAGGGGGGCTCTGCGCTCACCACCCCAAATCACCTTGTCCATGGGGACAAGAGCCTCTTCCCCACAACTCTGGGCTGTGGTTGTGGGGTCTGCGGGCGGGGGGGGGCTTATCAGAATCTGGAAGCCCCCTACTAATTCACCAAAAGTGTAAAAAAAAACCCACAGGAGACAAGTCCTTTATTAACCGGTCCCGGACTGACTTGCGTAATTTACTGCTGCAGAGTGGCACGATCCCGCGTATCGATGTCTATAAGCGACGGCTCGCTCGTGCGCGTCTAGTGGGCGCGTGCCCGCCGCACTCTCCAGCAGTATGTCCGCGGGTCGGGAGGACTCGATCTCCGCCGGCGAGCCACAATTGCCTGGCACAGAAGAAAAACGGGGAAGTGGCGATGTAAACACTGCGGTTCCTCGCTCTGTCAGGCGACATGTGAGAGATCTACTGATCCCTGTCACTGGGGTCAGTTAGATCTCTGGTGCCCCTGGCAGCCCAGCCCCCCCACAGTTAGAACACGCCTCCTGTCACTGGCAGCCCCGCCCCCTCACAATTAGAACACGCCCAGGGAACACAGTTACCCCCCTAGATCTCCCCCTGCAGGTTAACCCCTTCACTGCCAATGACATTTACACAGCAATCAGTGGATATTTAATTTTCTGATCGCTGTATAAATGTCATTGGTCCCAAAAATGTCCAACAATATCGCAGTCCCGATAAAAATCGCATTACTAGTAAAAAAAGAAAAACCATGGTTTGTAAACGCGGGAACCTTAGTGCAAACCAATCAAATGCCGATCGCGATTTTATTTTACCACAAATATGAGGAAGAATATAAATCACTCAAAATCGATGAATAAATTAGTTTTTTTATATTTTTTTGGATATGTATTATAGCAAAAAGTAAAAAATATATATTTTTTTAAATTGTCACTCTTTTTTCGTTAATAGCGATGATCAGAAATGAGGCAGAGGGGATGAAATACCACCAAAAGAAATCTCTATTTGTGGGAAAAAAGGGGCGTCAATTTCGTTTGGGTACAACGCCGCACGACCGCGCAATTGTCAGTTAAATCAATGCAGTGCCGAATCACAAAAAGTGCTCTGGCCTTACAGTGGGAAATCCTTCCAGTCCTTAAGTGGTTAAAAAATAAAAATAAGTGACCCCCGTTGTAATCCATCGTCAATCACGGCGAGCAATGACCCGAAAAAAAAAAGCAAAAAAAAGCCGCAACAGCTCCTCCTCCATGGGAAGGCTCCCACCAACTGCACTCGATTTGTTTAGACAGTTTATTTATAGTGAAGGGCGGGCCACCCGGTGACGTAATTGAGTGACCTCTGACATCAGAAGGGGGCGGGATCACCCGTACATCACCGGGTAGCCCCGCCCTTCACTATAAATAAATTGTCAAAACACAGTGAGCGCAGACGGCGGGAGCCCTCCCATTTGGAGGAGCTGTGTGCGCCGTCTGCGAATAATGCATTACGGGGCGCTCTGCGGCGGCGAAGTCGCTGCAAACGCCCCATAATGTTCTACATTCGATGAACGGGTGAACGCAGGCCCATCCCTAGTGGCGTGTGAGGAGGACTGACAAGTCGCACAGACCGGTGCCCTGGGTCCAGCAAAATAATTCCATGTCCACATTGCCCCAATAGGTAGTCACTTGATGTTGCTCAAAAACTGCAGCATCCTTGGCTGAAAAGGAACAGTGGTAGCCATAAAATGCCATGCAATCGTATTTATGACCCAAGTCGACCACTGCGTATAAATAAATCTAACTCCTCCCTCCTCAAAGGTTGCATGGAACAAATGACATCTCTATATGTATTAAAGGCCAGCACAAAGCTTGGAAAGCTTGTGGCTGAGTCTATGATCCCCGGCCTTCACTACTACCGAAACATCCCCGCAGGCATAAGACCTGTTATCAGCCACGTCATGGGCTGCTATCAAAAGGGAGGCCAAGTTAACGTCTTTGCCCTCTAAGATATCCTTTCTAATATTCGCGGACACGAAATGCGCTGGAGTAAGCGAAGGAGCACATGTGCTATTACCTGCCACTGCTGAAGCTATACCTGGCACCCAAATTTGCAGAAATCTCCGGGAGTTCAGCTACCTCAGAGGGGGGGTTTGGCTGGTTTTCCAAAGCTACCACCCTGGACCTCAACTCCTGACCGGACGTAACCAAAGAATTCAGTGTAGAGTGTATTTGAGACAAGGATGAAGCAACTGAATGAAGAGTCACTTGAGACCCAAATGCTCTGGGAAACATCAATCTGAACAGCTCCACTTTCTGTGCCAAAGCTGGATAAGAAATTCCTCTATGTTGCTACTCCACCATCAGATTTGGAATGGTCCAGGCTCTCAGTGAGGGCGAACCCCCATGTTCAGAACTCCTAGCCTGAGAAGAGAAAATGGATGGAAAATCTCCAATATCCTCCGCTGGTGACATGACCTATGTGACCAAGCAAAAACATAAATGAGTCTCACATGACTACAAAATGATGTACCACCAGCTAGATGACTGTAACCCCTATGCCCCGTAGCACCAAGAGAAATGCGTGATAATGATGGAGGGACTAAGGTCGAGCCACCTGGGCGTCAGCAAGCAATTAAAAACGCTCACTCAGACCTATGAGTACCTGAAAATGTGACAGGCACCTGTATGTAAGTAATGGAATGATATTCGTATGACAGACGTGCAAAGGATGAGCCGACTTACCACCGAACAAGTCAATTAAAAACCATCAACTCAGTCCGTTAGTACCTGAAAGACGTGACAGGTAATGCATGAATACCGGTGTAGCGCCAACCCCTAACTACTGAACCTAGCCGTGTGAATAAAAGAGATGAGAAATGAAGCCCCAAACGTACTAACCTGCGCCAAATAATATTCCAGACAGAAACTCCCTTTGCGTCCTGCTCAACGACTAAGGAGAAGGAACATAAGGAACATGCTAAAACCAGAACTGTTCCCAAGCAAGTAGCCCACCCAGAAGTGACAACAAGCTACCTCCTCACCTAGCAGAACTTACCTACCTGCCACTGACAGTGTCAGATGTAAGTAGGATCTTCCTGACCTTGGCGGATAACCGGAAACTAACAAAGGGAATGTGAGAAACAGAATCTACTATCTGAACCTAGACCCTAGGAAAAATTGTGACGACCCCACTGAACCCAGCAACCTAAGGACCCCCCTTTTTTTTAAAGCTGCCCATGCTCGCCTGCTAAGTACCTAGAGCCCGAGTAAAAGCTTGCCCCAAAACCCTAAGCTGACTGAGTAAATGAGTGAAAGTACCCCAGCTATGCCAAACTTAATGAAATGACCCCCCCCCCCTTTACCAGGAAGCAAACAGACCTGGATAATACTTGGCCCAACAAACTGCTGGAACCTGGATGTCCGGGTGAAAGGATAACCCCCCAACTGGCGCAGGCTACCCAGACGAGGGGGTAGTGACCGATATGTACCCCATATGAAGATGAAATGTGTAAAATGGCTGGTAGGAATTGATGAGCTGGTAACCATCCTCCGTGGCACCGAGGTGGGCGGAAAGACAGCCATGGACAGGTGAGATCTGAGATGCAACCCCCGTTACCCGCAAGCTGTGACATGACCCCCCAATGAAATTTAGAAACATGCATACCGTAATTGCGTACACTGGACCCCTGCCCTGTGCTCCTAGCATGTGGGGTGGAGGATATGCAACTGACGAAAAATGACAACATAACAACGCACATCTGACCTGTACATGATATATATGTGCCCTAAGGTGTGCATTGTGCACCTTATTAAATACTGTTCAACCCTGCAGTGGGCTTGGCCCACCAGTCCCCAAATGCTATGCACATTGATAGAAACCTGACTGTGATAGACATGCTACTATGAGACTCCAACTTCCCCTGACAAAAAGGAAGCCAGGTGCCCCCGTCCTGTTCTACTATGAATGGCATTCTTCCTGACATGTCTGGCACTATGGACAACGTGCCCACCTACCTGACATGTGAGAGAAGCTGGTGCAGGGACAAGAGTGTTCCAGGATCGATGTGTTTCATGTGTGAATGTGCACCTGTCACACAGTGCTTTAGCAGAATCGTGGCTGAAAGGAGCCCCTGGACCCTCCTGCCCCACCCCTTCGCCCAGGACTGCTAGTCCCAGACACCTCCCTCTAATCAGTGAGCCTATGGAGCCGTGCTCCCCTCCCCCCAAAACAAGCCTGACAAACTGCACTAGTGCCCAGAGGTGCAGGGTCACATCCCTAGTCACGGTGTCTGTGATGGGCACCGACAGGGCTAGTGCAAGGATTTTTCACACCCTAGGCAAAACCTAATTTTGCCGCCCCCTTTGGCTCCGCCCCTTAAGCCACCCCCTTTTGCCATGTAGGTAGTATATTGACAGGCTAGGGTAGTATATGGACAGGCTAGGGTAGTATATAGACAGGCTAGGGTAGTATATAGACATGCTAGGGTAGTATATAGACAGGCTAGGGTAGTATATAGACAGGCTAGGGTAGTATATAGACATGCTAGGGTAGTATATAGACAGGCTAGGGTAGTATATAGACAGGCTGGGGTAGTATATGGACAGGTTAGGATAGTATATAGACAGGCTAGGGTAGTACATACACAGGCTAGGGTAGTATATGGACAGGCTAGTGTAGTATATAGACAGGCTAGGGTAGTATATAGACAGGCTAGGGTAGTATATAGACAGGCTAGGGTAGTATATGGACAGGCAGGGGTAGTATAAACAAAGGCTAGGGTAGTATATGGACAGGCTAGGGTAGTATATAGACAGGCTAGGGTAGTATATGGACAGGCTAGGGTAGTATATAGACAGGCTAGGGTAGTATATGGACAGGCTAGGGTAGTATATAGACAGGCTAGGGTAGTATATAGACAGGCTAGGGTAGTATATGGACAGGCTAGGGTAGTATATAGACAGGCTAGGGTAGTATATAGACAGGCTAGGGTAATATATGGACAGGCTAGGGTAGTATTTACACAGGCCAGGGTAGTATATGGACAGGCAAGGGTAATATATAGACAGGCTAGGGTAGTATATGGACAGACTAGGGTAGTATATGGACAGGCAAGGGTAGTATATAGACCAGCTAGGGTAGTATATAGGCAGGCTAGGGTAGTATATGGACAGGTTAGGGTTGTATATAGAGATGCAAGAGTAGTATATAGAAAGGCTAGGGTGGTATATGGACAGGCTAGGGTAGTATATGGACAGGCTGGGGTAGTATATAGACAGGCTAGGGTAGTATATGGACAGGCTAGGGTAGTATATGGACAGGCTGGGGTAGTATATGGACAGGCTGGGGAAGTATATAGACAGGCTAGGGTAGTATATGGACAGGCTAGGGTAGTATATAGACAGGCTAGGGCAGTATATAGACAGGCTAGGGTAGTATATGGACAGTCTAGGTAGTATATGGACAGGCTAGGGCAGTATATAGACAGGCTAGGGTAGTATATAGACAAGCTAGGGTAGTATAGGGACAGCCTGGGGTAGTATATGGACAGGCTAGGGTAGAATATGGACAGGCTAGGGTAGTATACGGACAGGCTAGGGTCGTATATAGACAGGCTAGGGTAGTATATGGACAGTCTAGGGCAGTATATAGACAGGCTAGGGTAGTATATAGACAGGCTAGGGTAGTATATGGACAGTCTAGGGCAGTATATAGACAGGCTAGGGTAGTATATAGACAGGCTAGGGTAGTATATGGACAGTCTAGGGCAGTATATAGACAGGCTGGGGTAGTATATAGACAGGCTAGGGTAGTATATGGACAGTCTAGGGTAGTATATAGACAGGCTAGGGTAGTAAATGGACAGTCTAGGGCAGTATATAGACAGGCTAGAGTAGTATATAGACAGGGGGATCGGACAGATATATGATGGGATCGGACAGATATATGACGGGATCTGACAGGTATATGATGGGATCG
>BLSH010368312.1:330469-343488 GCA_018402905.1 Glandirana rugosa | reverse complement strand
CCCTTGATTATCTGTTACCTGATATCTGTTCATGACCTGTCAACCAACCCGGCTTGCCCAGACTCCTCTGCTATCCACCTGCACCTGACCCCAGCTTGTCCTGACCACTCTTCTGCCTGCTCCTCTGTACCTCGTTGCCAGCCCGTTGCTGAACCTGCCTGTACCTGACTCTGCTCCAGTGCTTGTGGCCATCCAGCCCTCAGTAGCTACCAGCTCTGCAAGTCTACTCCAGCTCACCTGGACTGGTTCTACCTGGCTGCACCTTCAACCCCGCATGCCAGCTTCATGTCCAGTGCTCTTGCTGACCACCTGCTGGCGGACACCATTGGACTATCACAGGCAGTCATACCTCACCGTGCTCCTGTGGCCGCTGTCTCACTCCCAGCGGTCCATCGAACCGGAGTCGTAGGAGAGGCCATCGCCTGCCGTCAGGCTCACTACCTAACCCCCGACCCAATCCCCAATACTAACCTAACCCCCGACCTAATCCCAGATACTAACCTAACACCCGACCTAATCCCAGATACTAACCTAACCCCCGACCTAATCTCCAATACTAACCTAACCCCCGACCTAATCCCCGATACTAACCTAACCCCCGACCTAATCCCTGATACTAACCTAACCCCGACCTAATCCCCGATACTAACCTAACCCCTGACCTAATCCCTGATACTAACCTAACCCCCAACCTAATCCCTGATACTAACCTAACCCCTGACCTAATCCCTGATACTAACCTAACCCCCGACCTAATCCCTGATACTAACCTAACCCCGACCTAATCCCCGATACTAACCTAACCCCTGACCTAATCCCTGATACTAACCTAAACCCCAACCTAATCCCTGATACTAACCTAACCCCTGACCTAATCCCTGATACTAACCTAACCCCCGACCTAATCCCCGATACTAACCTAACCCCCGACTTAATCCCTGATACTAACCTAACCCCGACCTAATCCCTGATACTAACCTAACCCCTGACCTAATCCCCAAACTGTCTCTCATTGACACCAAGAGGTTTATTTAGATAGAGAGGGCAAAATTAGTCACAATTCTGCAGAGAAACCAATCAGCTTCTCACCTCAGTGTCAGGAAGATCGTCAGCGCAGCTCTTCTCAGGAAAGACCTGTTAGAGGAATTGCCATGCATATTGGTGCCCAACATGAGTACCGGCGCCAAACAAGCAATTTAAACTTTGCTGGTGCACAAAACAAGTGCTGTCTGATCTACAGCGTTACCCTTGATTATCTGTTACCTGATATCTGTTCATGACCTGTCAACCAACCCGGCTTGCCCAGACTCCTCTGCTATCCACCTGCACCTGACCCCAGCTTGTCCTGACCACTCTTCTGCCTGCTCCTCTGTACCTCGTTGCCAGCCCGTTGCTGAACCTGCCTGTACCTGACTCTGCTCCAGTGCTTGTGGCCATCCAGCCCTCAGTAGCTACCAGCTCTGCAAGTCTACTCCAGCTCACCTGGACTGGTTCTACCTGGCTGCACCTTCAACCCCGCATGCCAGCTTCATGTCCAGTGCTCTTGCTGACCACCTGCTGGCGGACACCATTGGACTATCACAGGCAGTCATACCTCACCGTGCTCCTGTGGCCGCTGTCTCACTCCCAGCGGTCCATCGAACCGGAGTCGTAGGAGAGGCCATCGCCTGCCGTCAGGCTCACTACCTGGTACGTAACACTCAGTTTGTTTATTTAAGCTTTAGCAAGAAAACCTGGAAGCTAATGGTTTCTCAGCAGAACTGTGACTAATTTTGCCCTCTCTAGCTTTAGTAAATAAATCCCCAAGAGACACCAAGCTATATGTTATCATTTTATGACAGATCCCAAGTGTGAATGACAGGACAGCTCCAGCCAGACAGGCCAGTCTGTGGGGGCAGACACTGATATAAAGGTTCCCCCATATATCACTAACCCCCCCACCTTAGTGTATTCACTCTGCTGAAAGTGTTCTGTGGTCATCAAAGTCCCCCCCACATCAGAGTTCCCAGCTTTCTCCGTATAGTTCCTCAGAGTCTACAGAGCTACCCCTTACATCACAGTTCCCCTTTACATCAGAGTTTGCAGTATTCCCCCTTACAGCACAAGGGGGAGCTCTGTGGATCCTGATGTAAAGGGGAACTCTGTGGACCATGATGTAAACAGGAACTGTGATGTAAGGGGGTCCCTAATTACTAGCACCCCCTTACAGAAGAGTCAGTTTTATACCAGAGTCTGAAGAATTCCCCCTTATGTCAGAGTCCTAAGTGTTCTCCTTTACCTTACAGTCCTCAGGGTTCCTCAAGGTTTCCCCTTAAATTAGAGTTCTCCTCAGTGTTTCCCCTCACATCAGAGTCTGCAGATTTTCACCTTGTGAAAGGGAAACCTGCAGACTTTGATGTGAAGGAGAACTCTGCAGACTCTGATATAAGGGGCAACTTTGTGGACTCTTCTATACCAATAAGGTGGTTCATTACATTACATAGTCCAGACCAAGGTGTTCATTGTCTCAACAGTTGCTGGTTTTAATGAGGTTCCTCTTTAAGGTTGGCTCAGTCAGTCCTTTTTGTGTACATGGAAGCATATGTGATTGTAGTGCTACCCCCCACCCCCCCCCCCCAGGAGCTGCCTAATTATGTTCAGTCCGTTTCTCTGCCTCTCAACCCCAGCCTCAGCCCCTTCTGGCTCACCTGGCAGTAGTGGGAGTGCAAGGATCAATGAGAAACGCTCAGGTTATTATAAAACACAGAAATTATCTTTACTGCAGTATTCCTGTGGAATAACCATTGGCAATGAGTTCAAGGAATACAACAGAAGGACATTAATTGAAGTTATGAGCATTATAGCTCAATAGTACATTTAGGCTGCTTTCAGGGGATTCAGAACCTTAGAAAACCCCAAGAGCAGAGCAAACTCTTTAATGACAATAAAGTCAAAAATTGGCAATCTGTAGCGGATTGGTTGCCTTTACTTGAGTTTGGCTCTATGAGTCCAGGCAGGAGGAAAGTAGAAGACTGACCTTCTCTATGACGGGAGTCACTTGGGGCGGGAGGCGGGGGGCTTGTGGAACCCAGATTACCTCAGAGAGGTTGGGAAGCTCCTTGTCCAGCTCCCTGGAGCCCTCTTATGTGTAAGTCACCCTGTGTCTATTAGGGGCACAGGGTGACCGACGACCCCAGTCTGATCTGCGCTGGTCAGACTCACCGCACTACCACACCAGACTCAGTCTTCTTTTATCCCTGTTATCCCAGGTTTTATATGGGTGGCTTGCGATGGGAGAGTTTTGGTTGGGGGGGGCTCTTCCATGGGGACAGCGATGATTCTGGACAATATCCCATTGTTCTGTCTGCCTGGGAGCAAGGTATTATGGGATGTGTGTGTATTAACTCTGAGAAGGGAGGGGGTTTTCTCCACCAGCCCCTCCTAAGGACAATCTACTGTTGAAATGTTTGAACACCCGTGTGTCTCTTGTTACCCTGCCCTGAATAATTATGAGATGGGAGGGGGATTTGTCCCCTGAATGTTACCTCTATGTACATGTGTTACAACAAACAGTTTGATGCTTGACCCTACACTGGATGCTTCACCAAAGTGAATGGGTTAAGGGACCTTGGATCGTCCGGGTTCTGGACCAAGGAAGCATTTACAGAGGACAGACTCTTGTTGCGAATGGAGGTCCATGACCCTCTCTATGTCAGATCCCTCTCTTCTGTCTCCTGGCACCACAGGCCCAATAACAAACACTGTATTCAAATCAACAGTCAATATCTTAACTTTCCAGATAGGCTGTCCCACACACCCACTGCATATACAGAGCAATGGACATGTGTGTGTGTGTGGCCGTATGGCAATTAGGGATGAGCTGAACACCCCCCCGGTTCGGTTGGCACCAAAACATGGGAACAGACAAAGTTCAGGCGAACATTCGAACACTATTAAAGTCTATGGGACCCAAACATGAAAAAAATCAAAAGTGCTAATTTTAAAGGCTTATATGCAATATTATTGCCCTGAAAAGTGTATGGGGACCCGGGTCCTGCCCTAGGGGACAATGAAAAAAAAGTATTTCAATTGATATTTTTTTCAGGAGCAGTGATTTTAATAATGCTTAAAGTGAAAAAAAGAAAAAGAAAAATTCCTTTAAATATTGTGCCTGGGTGTAACGTACCTGGTGGAGTCTGGCTTATGCGGGGGGCAACCTCTCTTACGGCCCTGGTTCAAGAACCCCTGATAGTGAGCACAGGGGAGCACGAGGGCTGGACAAGTCTGAAGTCAGGTAGAAGTCCGCTGGGACTCGTGCAGCTGGAAGGGTGGGTAGGTAACTTGCTAGCAGGGGAGGGCTGGCCCAGGGGGTAGGGTGGCAATTGCCCCCCAGGCCACCCTAACTTACATTTAAAATGGCTGATGGCTGCAGCCCGCTCACACCTTTTTTTTTGTGGAGGAAGGAAATAGGGCCCAGGGGTGCAGCCACCAACTAACTGCAGGCAAAGGGGGGGCGCCCAGGGCCGGCCCTACCATGGATCCCGCTAGGCCCATTGGGTGGGCATGGATGGTGAGCTGATTTGGTGGTTCAATGGGCCACTTCACTGGACTTGCCCCCCAGGCCTACGGCTGCCAGCTCTCACCTGCTTGCTAGCTGAGTAGTACAGAAGGATCAGGCAAACGGGTAGTCGGGTGCAGGCTGGGTGAGCAACGTGCAGGCAGGTGAAGTACAAGGGATCAGGCAGAAGAGTAGTCGTAAACAGACAGAGGTCAGGACAGGCAGATAACAGCAAAGTCCAAAGGGCAGCCAGGGTCACTGGTACAGGAAGACTCTCAGGAACAAACGCTGGGGGGTCACTGGGGCAGGAACGCTGTAGAACAGACAGCACTTGCTGACAGGTGCAGAGGGTTCAAATAGCAACGTTTGGCGCCATTTCTGGCGCGCAATCCCGCACAGGCGAACGCGCATAGTCGCCCGCAATGGCGCTAAAGTCCAAGAAAGATGCCGGTCTCTTCCTAACACTGGGGACGTCCTTAGTCTGTGTGTAAAAGGGCGCATCTCTGTGAGGTGTAGAACAGAGCCAGAGCAAAATTACATTTCCATAGAAAAAATTGTCATTTAAAATTGCGGCTGTAATGTATTGCCGGTTCCCAGCAATATACAAAAAATCGCTGGAAAAAAGTGAGTGCGGCCCCCCCCAGTCCCTTCAGGTCTGGTTTGGATATTAACCACTTCAGATCCGCGCTATTGCCAAAGTACGGCTCCAGCGCGGATCTGAAATGCCCGGAGGACATCCATGGACGTCCTCCACTGCGCACACTCCAGGCGCGCCCCCTGGCGGTAGCGGCGGCTTGCGCGCGCCGCACGCTGCGCGAGCGTGCCCGTGGGTCAGGCGGACTCGATGTCCGCCCGAGACCCGCCGATCACTTTTAGGAGCCTCAGAACGGGGAACCGCCGTTGTAAACACGGCGGTTCCCCGTTCTGTGACAGGGGACATAGCAGATCTACTGATCCCTGTCACTGGGATCAGTTAGATCTGTTATGTCCCGGCCAGCCCTGCCCCCCCACAGTTAGAACACACCCAGGGAACATATTTAACCCCTTCACTGCCCCCTGCTGGTTAACCCCCTCACTGCCAATGACATTTATACAGTAATCAGTGGACATTTCAATTTCTGATCGCTGTATAAATGTCATTGGTCCCAAAAATGTGTAAAAAATGTCCGACATGTCCGCCCCAATATGGCAGTCCTGATAAAAATCGCAGATCGCCGCCATTACTAGTAAAAAAATAATAATAATAATAAAAATGGCATAAATCAATTCCCAGTTTGTAGATGCGATAACTTTTGCGCAAACCAATCAATATACGCCGATTGCGATTTTTTTTTTTTACCAAAAATATGTAGAAGAATATATATCGGCCAAAACTGATGAATAATTTTTTAATGGATTTGTACTTTAGCCAAAATGAAAAAATATTGTTCTTTTCTGCAAAATTGTTGCTCATTTTTTGTTTATAGCGGCGATCAGAAATGACGCAGCGGTGATCAAATACCACCAAAAGAAACCTCTATTTGTGGGAAAAAAAGGACGCAAATTTTACTTGGGTACAACGTCGCACGACCGCGCAATTGTCATTCAAAATGTGACAGCGCTGAAAGCCAAAAATTGGTCTGGGCAGGAGGGGGGTTTAAGTGCCCGGTAAGGAAGGGGTTAAGGGGAACCCCGCACCAAATTTTAAAAAAAATTGATGTGGGGTTCCCCCTAAAAACCCAACCAGACCCTTATCCAAGCATGTAGCCCTGGCCGGTTAGGATGGTGGTGGGGGGGCAGGTGAGCGCCCCCCTCCTGAACCGTACCAGGTTACATGCCCTCAACATGGGGAGTATGGGTGCTTTGGGGGATAAGCCCCCCCTGCTCCCCCACCTCACAGCACCTTGTCCCCATGTTGATGGAGACAAGAGCCTCCTCCCCCACAAGCCTGGCCGGTGCTTGTGGGGGTCTGCAGGTGGGGGGCTTAATCTGGAAGCCCCTTTAATAAGGGGGCCCCCAGATCCCGACCCCCCAAGTGAATAAGTATGGAGTACATTGTACCCCTACCCATTCACCAAAAAAGGAGTGTAGTGGTAAGAAAAACAAAAGGCAGTTATTGACAAGTCCTTTATTTTGTATTCTAGCTCTTTTCTTCTTTCTTCCTCCATCTTCTCCTAGCCGCTCCTTCTTCTGGTCTTCTGCTTCTTTTAGTCTTCTTGCTTCCTCTCTTCATCTTCAATCTTCATCTTTTTCTTCTTTCACCGCTGCCGCTCTCCCCGCTGCTGCAGCCAGGCCCCTGCTGTCATTGGCTCTGATGGCTCAGGGGGCAGCCAATCAGCCTATGTGTGTGCGATTGTTCAGCGCACACAGATAGACTTTAATGGCTGACCAATCGGCTCACTACATGCTGTCAGCTGACAGCAAGGAGCCAAGGAAAAAAAAAAAAAAAGAAAAGTCAATATACCGGTGCCTCCCGCAGGGGGCGAGGCTGACTTTTTTTTTTTTTCTCCTCAGCGGCGGGGAGGCGGCGCCCAAGCGCCCCCATATGCACCATGCACCGCTGCTCCTGACACAATATGTGGAATACAGGGGACGGAGTGGGTGGATTCTATAAGGGGTGGGGCTTATTAGAAGTGGGAGGGGTCACAAGAAAGGGCGGGGACTGGTGCCCCCCATCCTAAAACTTCACCAGCCGCCACTGCAACTGCATTGACTTTGTTGAGACAAACTTCAAAATCACCAAGTTAGAAATTCCCTCTCTTCCTCCCCTTGCAATTATACCTAACATGCCACCTGCCTTCTTCCCAGCAAGTTCCAGTATTGAACCCATCTTCCAATAATTATTCTGTTTAGTTACTTATTGACTTTGACCGGAGAGATCTAATGGACTTAACCAAGCCTATACCTCCAAAAGAACCCCAACTCATCTGACCGGCTATAATCCCAATCCTATCCTATAATCCTATCATCCTCAGTTAAAGTGATTCCTTTTCCTGCAGGACCAATAAAATAAGATTGAATTAGAAACCCCTGCAGGCAGACCTGAACTTACCTGGGGCTTCCCAAGGGAACTCGGAGACGGTATAACTAAGACAAAGGTTCTTTCCTGAACTGAGTGGGGACACATACTGTTCATTGTGCATTTTCTCTCTTGTTTGGTCTGTCATGTAAAATGATAAAACCTTTAATAAAAACTTATTTAAGAAAGAAACACCATAGGTTCTTCCTCCTGAAATGTGTGCGCCACCACCTCTCTTGTCGGTAATAGTGTAGCAGGCCTCGGAATAGACTTAGTAGTATTGGGGTTTCCTTTTATCACTGGACTGTTCCCTTGGTGTGGACTATTTTCCAATACAGTCACAGTTTTACTTGGTTTGGTGTCGTTTGATCTCTTAAAGGGGTGAGTCATGGGGTAAACAAGGAGTAATATTCGGTGTCTTTACTCCAGGTCAGGCTCAGAGGGTGCATTCAACCTGCGGCTCTTCCGGAGCTGCACTACAAAAGTTTATTTTAGTCTTAAAAAATACAGATAGTTTTTATTCAGAGAGAATTGAATGAGGCCCAGTGACACTGGAATTGGGGTCATGTAAACAGGGGAGGGCTGGGCCAGGGTGGCAATTGCCCCCCAGGACACCCTAACTTACATCCAAAATGACCAACAGCCGCTGCCTGCTCACACTTTTTTCTTCTTGTGGAGGAAGGAAGTAGGGGCCAGGGGCACAGCCACCAACTCACTGCAGGCAAATGGGGGGCACCCAGGGTCAGCCCTAACATGGATCCCACAGGGCCTTACAAAGTCCTACCTCCTGGACCAGTTTCTATAATAAACAGCACACTGGTGATGTCTATCATAGGAGCCGGTCCAGGAGACAGCACTTCATATGACAGCGGCCGCGCCAGGTAAGCGGGAGATCCCCGCTCTGTGTAATCTGGTGGCTCTCTCTCTGCATTGCAATTGCAGGCTGCACTGGATGGGCACTGGTGAGGCTGTATTGATGGGCACTGATGAGGCTGCACTGGATGGGCACTGGTGAGGCTGTATTGATGGGCACTGGTGAGGCTGTATTGATGGGCACTGGTGAGGCTGCATTGATGGCTACTGGTGAGGCTGCATTGATGGCTACTGGTGAGGCTGCATTGATGGCTACTGGTGAGGCTGCATTGATGGCTACTGGTGAGGCTGCATTGATGGGCACTGGTGAGGCTGCATTGGTGGGCACTGATGAGCTGCATGATGCCTTATTTTTGTTAAACCTCCTTTGTTGCTATTAACATGAAATGATGTTACCACATTGTATTATATTTGTCTTGCTTCATAACATCAATATCCATTATAAAACCAGGTGAGCATGGATGGTGAGCTGATTCGGTGGTTCAATGGGCCACTTGACTGGACTTGCCCCACAGGCCTAATGCTGCCAGCCCTCCCCTGGATGTAAAGGTGCCGACCCTGCCACCCCACTTCACAGTGACATACTATGAAAACTTCTGGCACTATACAGTATGTAGTCATGCCCCCATAGGGGTTGCTGGAAGTTGTGGTTTACCTGATCACACTGCCCTCAATCATTCGGAGTCACAGAACAGGCTGGTACTTTGTTTTTGTATTTTTATTAGAGGATTGAACTTGAATAGGGTAGGGATGACTATGGGATGCCCACAGATCAACAGTTCTTTTTTTGGGACCTCTATAATCAACTCGATATATACACCTCTCCTTCTTCACTCCAGCACAACACTTGCTGCACAGATGACTCCTTGTTCCTCTCTCCTGCACAAAGTTCCTTCTGGCCTAGCTAGCACATGGTGAGGCCTGCCATAGATTTAGCACAGCCTCCGAGCCGCCCATTACAAGCAGGGACCGTTGGCCCCCAAAGTGTAGCAAAGTACATGGTGTGCTAGCTAGTCTGATGGACTACTGCTCCCAGCCCATCCTCTTCCAGGCCCTGCCAACCCTCCAGGCTGCAACGGCCTTCTCCACTGCCACAGTGACACCACAGCCCTAACTGCCTTTTGTACCCTTCCCAGACTGTCTCACCCCAATCTTCTCCGGTGTAAATCTTCTAGCTTTCCAGGGAGTGCACCACTCACTGACGCCTGTCACTTGTAGTTCCTCTCTTGGAGAACTCTCTGATAGTGCTCTCTACCGCTGTCCTTTCCCGCTCTGCCTTGTGTCTCTCCTCCAGGATCTCACTCTCTCCTCCTGGCTGCACCCGAGCTCTCCCAGGCCGAGTTCACCCCCTAAACTAGGGGCTCCCTTAAGGCCCCGGCAGCCTCCACACTATCCCATCTCCATCTCTTCTACCGGAACTCTCCTCCCTGACTGGGCTGACCTTGGGTATTTGAAGAAGCCTGCCCCCTGCCAATCCAGATTGGGGATTGGTCAGGGCTCCCCAAACACCCCAGATGGCTACACCCTCCCTCCCACCTTTCCTTACAGAAAACTCCAGAAGCTTCTGGAAAGAAGTTGGAGGTCCCGATGACACCATCTGTGAATCACCCAGCCCTACCCTGAGCCACTCCCAGCCCAGAATCAAAACAATAAGGCCTTCATATACATCAGGCCTGACTAAATTGACCTTACTTACACAAAAATATATCACTAACACTTCCCTAAGTACCCATTCACACCTGAGGTTTTGTAGCTCAAATATGCCTGAAGCCGGAAGCTACTAAACACTGGAGGGGAAAAAAAATCAATGATTCTCTATGGAGATGGTTCACTCAAAAACGCCTGAAGCCAAAAGCCTGAAAACGCCTGAAGCTCAAACAGGTTCTGGAAGTATTTTTTCAGGCAGATTTGGGCTGCAAATAGTGGTAAATTTGCACGACTTTCTGCCTGAAAACGACACGCTCAGGTGTAAATGCAGCCTTATAGTAGAGGGCGCTACACTCACCCCCCACCAAACCTCAGCTCGTCTCCAGCTGAGAAATTTAGAAAACAAAAATAGCTCCTGGGACCAGGAGCAAGGGCATCCCATGATCTAAAATTTAGAAGGTGAAAGGGAACAAATTTGAATGGGGACTGTACAAATAAATAAGTATAACAATAGATTTCAATCTTTGTGGATATTTACACCTGTACACAGTAAATGAGGCACTCCTAACTACCATTCCTGCAACTAGCAGCATAAAACACAACAAATATACATGACCCAGCCAGAATACTTCTCCCTCAAGAAAAGTGCTTCTGCTTCAGTTGTAAAGAAGGTCTTGACTCTCGCCGGAAGGGGATGGACAGCCATCCCATCCCGAGGATCCTAAGAGAAGACATAACAACCTAATCTACATTCTAACTAAATAAAGCACACAGTCTGCTGGGAGGGGGTTATAGTCCTGCCATCAGAATGAACAACAAACAGTGCACTGTAACATTTTCTGTCTGGTCTGTCGGTGAGGGGTTATATCCCACGGACAGAACAGTAAAGAGTTCCTGATGGGAGGGGCCCCTCCCCGGGCAACAGGCTCCTCAAAAAGAAAGGTGAACTGGACCTGAACAAACCTCACCCAAATGTCCATTCAATGGGGAAGTCTCTTCCATTGGGCAGAGGGTGGCAAGCTGGTCTGTTCCAGCAAGTCCGGAAGAAACACACCCCACTACTCTCCAGCAGTCCAGTGTGAGTGTTCTTACTTTGGCTGTAAATCCAGTCAGTCCTTAAATGTAAAAATTTGGGTAAGCCAACCTCTCCTGGCCTCCCCCTTCTTCCCGTACTGAAACAGAATGGCTCCCCATAGGCTGACCCGCCTTAACGATAGGCACCTTATCCCCATGAAACAACACACAGGGAGATGGCGCTATCCCTGGAGGTGGTGACCCTCCTTAGGTAAATGCTTATTGTGTAGCCCACAACCGTGAAGCAATATGTATGTGAAATATGTTGAAATAATGTGAAAATGTTTAAAGTGATAGTGTATATAAACCGTGTGCGTTTAACATCAGATATATGTGATATTTAGAAATAAGGTCTCATTGTCCATATAAAAGTGAAAAAACATGAAAAATATGTATTTTAAAATGATAAAAACACAACAGTCTCTAGAAAATTTTCCAATTCTTGAACCAAAATCGTGTTCAGTGATTTTTCAGTGATAGTTCATCATCATTTCCAAGGTGAATCGGTGACTTCACACTGTGCTCCCCTCCTCCCACTCACCAGAGCTGGGCACCCCTGCAGGGGTATCTCGCATGTGCTGATCCTTTTTCCCGGCTCCGATCTCCTGATCGATCCCTCTATGGTCTGGAGCAGCAATCCACCAAAAACCTCCTCCGATGCAGCGGTATAAAAAGAACGAGAATCCCAATATAGTGTAATTCCGAACAAAAGTTTATTGCATCCAGTGCTAAAATATTAAAATAATTAAATTGCACAATCGTCCGCAAGCTGTTCGTGGTTCTTAGTGGAAAATGGCAACGGACTTATTATTGTTATAAAATAAATATTTCTGCCCCAAGTGGAGAAGCTTCTCCAACCCAGTCTGCAGAAGGGCCGCCATATTTCTTCTGACAATTGCCCCATACAAGAACAATATTACACCTTTCCATCCACTCCAGAAGGAAAGATTTATTGTCCTTATTCAGAGAAGTAATCCAAGCCTCGGGTTCAGTGTTCATCACAATGTTTCCCATCATTAGAGAAGGATCTGCTCTCTCAATGGGATCAGAGGCTGAACTGAGCTCTTCACCATGATCTGACTTGCCATTTTCCACTAAGAACCACGAACAGCTTGCGGACGATTGTGCAATTTAAATGATTTTAATATTTTAGCACTGGATGCAATAAACTTTTGTTCGGAATTACACTATATTGGGATTCTCGTTCTTTTTATACCGCTGCATCGGAGGAGGTTTTTGGTGGATTGCTGCTCCAGACCATAGACGGATCGATCAGGAGATCGGAGCCGGGAAAAAGGATCAGCACATGCGAGATACCCCTGCAGGGGTGCCCAGCTCTGGGGACACAGGAGGGGAGCACAGTGTGAAGTCACCGATTCACCTTGGAAATGATGATGAACTATCACTGAAAAGTCACCGAACACGATTTTGGTTCAAGAATTGGAAAATTTTCTAGAGACTGTTGTGTTTTTATCATTTTAACCGCTTGCCGACCGCTGATCGGCAATTGACGGCGACAAGGTGGCTCGTGAGCGCAAATCGCCGTCATACGACGGCGGCCGCGCTCACGAGCCTAGTGAGCGCGCGACAGCGGCAGTTAACGGCTAGTCGCCAGCCGTTCGCCAATTTTACTATTTTTGTGTTGTCAGAGATCTTTTAAAAGGTTAAGAACTTGGTTTTAGCACAAGCCACTGAAAAGTCACTATCAAGTAGTAGTAAAGGTTCCACTTAGCCACTGAAGTGTGACACGAGGGGAGGACACAGGGGTCTCGACCCGTGGGGACGTCCCCATAGAGCGTACACGACTAGGAAAAAGGGCCGAGGCTAGAGGACTAGCTAGGCAGATACCAGACCTCGTCGTTAGGTGGTTTTTGGAGGAGGCTACGTCGC
>BLSH010368312.1:294685-330459 GCA_018402905.1 Glandirana rugosa | reverse complement strand
AAATCGCCGTCATACGACGGCGGCCGCGCTCACGAGCCTAGTGAGCGCGCGCGCGCCGCCAGAGGCGCGCCCGCGCGCTCACTGTGTTCGGGGGGGTCCAGGGAGCGGGTGCGGCGGCTTCGATTGCCGCCGGCTACCCGCGATGGCCCCCCCGGAGTGAAGGAGCGGAGGTCCGTGTATGTAAACACGGACCTCCGCTCTGTGTGAGGGGGAAGGGATGTGATCACAGCCTTCCTGTATACGAAGGCTGTGACCACTTCCCTTCCCCAGATAGGGCAGCCCCCTACAGTTAGAACGCCCAGGGAACACAGTTAACCCTTAGAGCGCCCCCTGCAGGTTAACCCCTTCACTGCCAATGGCATTTACACAGTAATCAGTGCATTTTTATAGCACTGATCGCTGTATAAATGCCAATGGTCCCAAAAAAGTGTCAAAATGGTCCTACATGTCCGCTGAAATATCGCAGTACCGCTAAAAATCGCAGATCGCCGCCATTACTAGTAAAAAAAAAAAAAAATAATAAAAATCCCAAAAATGAATTCTCATCATCCGTAAACGTGACCACTTTTGCGCAAACCAATCAATAAACGCCGATTGCGATTTTTTTTTATCGCAAATATGAGGAAGAATATAAATCGGCCAAAAACGGTGAAAAAAATGTTTTTTTATATTTTTTTTTTGGATTTGTATTTTAGCAAAAAGTAAGAAATTTGGGTTTTTTTGCAAAATGGTCGCTCTTCTTTTGTTTATAGCGGCGATCAGAAATGACGCAGAGGCGATCAAATACCACCAAAAGAAAGCTCTATTTGGAAGAAAAAAAGGACGCAAATTTCGTTTGGGTACAACGTCGCACGACCGCGCAATTGTCAGTTAAAGCGGCGCATCGCCGAATCGCAAAAAGGGCTCCGGTCCTAAAGCAGCAAATCCTTCCGGGGCTGAAGGGGTTAAAATAATTTTTTTTTTCAGGTTTTTTCACTTTTATATGGACAATGAGACCTTATTTCTAAATATCGCATATATCTGATGTTAAACGCACACGGATTATATACACTATCACTTTAAACATTTTCACATTATTTCAACATATTTCACATACATATTGCTTCACGGTTGTGGGCTACACAATAAGCATTTACCTAAGGAGGGTCACCACCTCCAGGGATAGCGCCATCTCCCTGTGTGTTGTTTCATTATATTTTTCCTTTTGGAAATTCAGGAGGGCAGCTTTCCCCATACTACCTTTAATATAATTATAATAAGGTATACCCTACTACCCTTAGCATGGAATTTAATATATATCACCTTATCCCCATGGATAGCACGCCCCAGGTTCCGCTCCTTCTGTAAGTCAATAAACTGCTCCCAGGAGCTGCATTCTCGTCCCCTCAAGGGCTCGGGGACATGAAGATAGTCCTATATCATGTTCTTCCCCCACTCCTCTCTTGAGATCTCGACCGGTGTCCACCAGCGCCCGTACCGATTTCTCCAGCAACCAGGTGAGCGCTGGCACAAGGCAACCACCCTCTGCCATCTTCCGCTGCCTCGTGGAGTCTGATGCTAGCAAGGAACGCTGAGACTCCTTCAGGGCATGGCACCGCCCCCTCACTACCAGACGGGCTGGTGCCAGGAGATCTGATAGGCAGGGTTGCTTCTGGTTACGCTGCTGTAACTCCTTGTGTGAAGGATGGAAACTTGCAAACACACTGGCTCAAGCAGGACTTGTCCTGGCATGTTGGCTCTTTTGGTAGTTGCCAGTAGCAACAGTAATTGTAGTAACCCCTGTTTTCCTGAAAGGAACATTTTTAGCACAGTCCCGCCCGCAGGCTAACACCGATCTCGCCGGGGCAACAGGAAACAGCTCCGGGCATACTTTACTGTTTGAAGCATAAGTTCGATAGGCCCAGCATTTGTTGAACGCTGGGCGTGCTTGCAATCCAGTGTGGAATGTCCAGATTTTGCAGAGCGCTGAACATATTTGTAATCCATGGACGCGATTGCCCGCCGTGGTGTCCACGGGTGACAACGCATGTTACAAAGTCACTAAATTGCAAGATGTAGAATTCAAGTGTCCGTCCCAGCGCCTGTTGGAGCAACTGGGAAAATAAAGACAGCAACTGGCAATGACTCCCGCTGGTTGCTATGGACAACGGCACACTTGTAGAATGTCACTGTTAAGCCAGAAAACACATAAGTCCTTCCCCCGGGCTCAATCCTTGCTAATAACAGAACAATCACATTTCCTTGACTCAGTTCACTACGGTTGCTAGGGGCAACCACTGGCAGATTTACATGAAAACAGGTGAATCCCAGATGAAGCCCCCAATTGTAGCCATGCCCCGTAGGGGTTGCTGGAAGTTGTGGTTCACCTGATCACACTGCCCTCAATCACGCTTTTTACTCACATCCAAAGTCATAGAAAAGGCTGGTACTTTGTTTTTGTGTTTTTATTAGTGGATTGAACTTGGATAGGGTAGGGATGATTGTGGGATGCCCACGGATCAACAGTTCTTTTTTTTTTTTGGGACCTCTATAATCATCTCAATATATACAGTTTTCCTTTTTCACTCCAGCACAACACTTGCTGCACAGATCACTCCTTGTTCCTCTCTCATGCACAAACTTTCTTCCGGCCTAGCTAATACACAGTAAGGCCTGCCACAGATTTAGCACAGCCTCAGAGCCGCCCATTACAGGCAGGCCCCCAAAGTGTAGCAAAGTACATGGTGTGCTAGCTAGTCTGATGGACTACTGCTTCCAGCCCATCCTCTTCCAGGCCCTGCCTGCCCTCTTGGCTGTAACGGCCTTCTCCACTGCCACAGTGACACCACAGTCCCAACTGACTCTTGTACCCTTCCCAGACTGTCTCACCCCAATCTGCTCCGGTGTACTTCTTCCAGCTTTCCAGGGAGTGCACCACTCACTGACACCTGTCACTTGTAGTTCCTCTCCTGGAGATCTCTCTGATAGTGCTCTCTACCGCTGTCCTTTCCTGCTCTGCCTTGTGTCTCTCCTCCAGGATCTCACTCTCTCCTCCTGGCTGCACCCAAGCTCTCCCAGGCCGAGGTCACCCCCCCCCCCCAGGACTAGGGACTCCCTCAAGGCCCCGACAGCCTCCACACTATCCCATCTCCATCTCTTCCACCCAAACTCTCCTCCCAGACTGGGCAGACCCTGGGTATTTGAGGAGGCCTGTCCCCTGCCAATCCAGATTGGGGATTGGTCAGGGCTCCCCAGAATACCCCAGATGGATACACCTCCCCTCTCCACCTCTCTTTCCAGAAAACAGCAAAAGCTTCTGGAAATAAGTGGGAGTTGACACCATCTGTGAATCACCCAGCCCTACCCTGAGCCACTCCCAGCCCAGAATCAAAACAAACAGACCTGCATATACATCAGACCTGACTAAATTGACCTTACTTACACAAAAATCGAACACTTCCCTAATAGTATAGGGTGCTACAAGTATAAATTCTGTATAATAATAACAATTTGTGTGATTGAACCACTTGGCACCCTGCTTGGGTGCTTCTGCCAAACAGTTCCTCCTGCCCTCCAAACCCTTCCAGCAGACCAAGAGCTAATTCTAGCCCTTTACCCCAAACATCGTACACAGACAAGATGTTGAGGTAAAAACCAATGGAATGATTGTTTATTAAAACTCAGACACATACTTTATACCCCCCAGGAGGATATTCCCCTCTTGGGGATATTAGCATGACAATGCAAGCTGTAAACAGTAACATCATTATCACATCTAAGGAACAGCCAACATATACAGTAAGCTAATTAACAACTAGTCACATAATGAAGCCTAGGTGGCTCAGGTCACTTCCCACCCAGACAATGCTTTGATTAATCAGGGATCCCACCCCACCTAAGACTGTCCTTCACCAGTCTACAACAGTCGATGAGACAAAACTCATACAATGTTCCAGCAGTCTAAAAAAGTGGAATTCATTTATTTTCATAGATTTCTTGATTGATATTGTTGATAAATATTTCTGTCCCAAGTGGAGAAGCTTCTCCAACCCAGTCTGCAGAAGGGCCACCATATTTCCTCTGACAATTGCCCCGTACAAGAACAATATTACACCTTTCCATCCACTCCAGAAGGAAAGATTTATTGTCCTTATTCAGAGAAGTAATCCAAGCCTCGGGTTCAGTGTTCATAACATTGTTTTCCATCATTAGAGAAGGATCTGCTCTCTCAATGGGATCAGAGGCTGAACTGAGCTCTTTACCATGATCTGACCCATAGAAGCAGACAAAATCCCTAGTCTCCTCCATGGGCCATAATCAGTGGGTAGGAGGTTTGCTCCTATCTCCCTCCAAAAGCCCCTGTCCTGGTTGGTTCTGTTACATTTTGGATGCTGAGTATAGTGAAAGGAGTACAGAGTGCAGTGGTGGCCTGTCCATTAGGGGCGCAGGGACACTGCCCCCCAATCCATGTGCCCGCTTGTAATCTACATGCAGGATGCCGGATACATGGATGCACTGCACCCCGAACCCACCCACTTGTGTGACATTAGCAAATTAATTATCACTAATATCTTCCTGCTTCTCCTCCTGGGCCAATCAGGAAGTGGGTCCTGAGACCCGATTGGCCGGGAGTCTTAGGACTCCCGGCCAACCGGGTCTAAGGATCCACCTCCTGTTCAGCCAGAAGTCCTTGGGGCGAGTGAGGGGCCCAGGTCTGTTTGCCGCCCTCCCCCTGAATATTGATATAGTGGCACAGTGATATTTCCTTTCTCAGTTTTGGGGTACAAATTACTTTATTTATATTTTATAGGGGCTCTGAGGGTGACAATGAGGATATCGCTCCTGTCAGTACTGAGGGGTGAGGATGTCACCATCCCCTGTGATATCTCCGGTCTGAATACTGAGAGAGCCATTGCAGTGCTATGGAAGAGGACATCGGAGAACGGCACTGAGTACGATGTGTGTGAATACAATGAAGGACGGGGGATGGTATTCAGACCGGGATGTTCTATGAAGAATACAGAGGTCCCAAAAGGAAAAGCCGAGCTCCACCTCCCCCGGGTCCAGTTCTCTGATGAGGGGGAATACTCCTGTACAGTGATAAACACTCCGGATAGAGCAAGGGGTAGAGCTACCCTGCAGGTGTTCGGTGAGTGATAATGATATTGCCCATTCCTTCCCCCATATTGTACGTAAATAGCCCTGGGGTTGATTTATTAAAGGAGTTGAGAATACAAATGAAAAACAGAAATTTTCTTGTACCATAATTGCAAAATTGAAGTGACCTTTCCTGGATGAACATTCACTCCTCCTTTAGTAAATCAGCCCCTATGAGGAATCTCCCCCCCAGAGAAGTGCCCCCTCTAGTGGTGGATGTGAGAGACCAGAGGGAGCCCAGTGACCTCATCTACTGAGTGGAGGGGTCTCCTGTGTCCCTTCCATCTGATCCACCATTACAATGGGTTCTTCTTGGTATAATCTGCAGTCTGTGGATGTGATCTTTGTATTTTCCTCAGATTAGATCAATAATAATTATTCTCTGTACAGCTCCTCCATCGGCTGAGGTGACACCGGCAAATCCAACCATTGAGCTGGGGACGGAGAAGACGTTGATGTGCGACGTTTACAATTTTTACCCAAAAGATGTTTCCATGAGCTGGGTTCGATGTCATAAGGGTTCTTCTGCTTGTGAGACCCTGGAGATCTGGAAGAAACTGCTTGAGAACTCAGATGGGACGTACAATGTGAGCAGTCTACTGACCCTGAGCCCCAAGATAGAGGACAATGGGAACTCCTATTCCTGTATTATCAGCCACCGATCTCTGCAGACTGAACTGTCCAGGAATCTCACCCTGACAGTGACAGGTCAGTAATATCTCTTATTATCTTACATACCAGAGACTTCAAAATAACGACCACTGCCTGGTAAAGGATGTATAAACCCCCCTAAAGGACCTAGTCCCCTAAAAGCAGCTGCCAATAAATATGCAATACACACATATCAATCACGTAGGTTATCTAAAGGCGCTAGTTAAGCTAAACTTTAAATATATATATATATGCAAAAACAACAAAAAGACTCTTCTTTGAGTGTTTTCGTTGTTTTTTTTTGTTTTGTTTTTAAGTTTAGTTTAACTAATGCAGCCCTTTAGATGAGTGCTTCTCAACCTTTTACGGTGAAGTACCCCTGCAGGTCTAAAAAAAATTCCTAAGTACCGCTGTCTCAAGAAAGTAATTTCTATTGTTTGGGTGTCATGGTTACTGTGGGTGTAATGTCTGTGTGTTTGTGATGATAGGTGGCACTGATAGCCATTGATGAGACTGCACTGATAGGAGGCACTAATGGGAGGCACTGATGGGAGACATTGATGAGACTGCACTGATAGGAGGCACTAATGGGAGACATTGATGAGGCTGCACTCATAGGTGCCACTGATGGTCAGCACTGATGAAGCTGCACTGATGAAGCTGCACTGATAGGAGGCACTGATGAGGCTGCACTGATAGAAGGCACTGATGGGAGGCACTGATGGAAGACATTGATGAGACTGCACTGATAGGTGGCATTGATGAGACTGCACTGATAGGAGGCACTGATGAGGCTGCACTGATGGGAGGCACTGATGAGGCTGCACTGATAGAAGGCACTGATGGGAGACATTGATGAGGCGGCACTGATAGGCAGCGCTGATAGAAGGTACTGATGGGCACTGATAGGCGACACTGATTAGGCTGCACTGATAGGAGGCACTGATGGGAGACATTGATGAGGCGGCACTGATAGGCAGCGCTGATAGAAGGTACTGATGGGCACTGATAGGCGACACTGATTAGGCTGCACTGATAGGCGGCAGTGATAGGCACTATTAGGTGGTACTGATAGGAGGCACTGATAGGGGAACTGATAGATACCATTAGGTGGCACTGATAGGGGGCACTGTTAGGTGGCACTGATTGACACCGTTAGGCGGCACCGATAGGAGGCACGGATGAGTACTGATAGGTGGCACTGATAGGCGGTACAGATAGCAGGCACATATAGGGGGCGCAGATAGGGGTACCCAGTGGTGTATTTGGGTTTTGTGCTGCCCTAGGCAAGATTAAAATCAGGTGCCCCCCATCTAAATTTGTCCCACCCCTTCCTGTTTAAGATCCACTCCTTCATCTGTAAACTGCCCAACTCTTCACAAATTTCCCCTCTACTCTTCACAAATTCCCATATTTGCCACCCCCATACTCTTCACAGCTCTTACCTCTTCACCCCCCCCACTCTTCACAAATCCCCACCCCCCCTTCACAACTCTCACCTCTTTACAACTCTTCAACACCCGTGTATCCCTGTGCAGGTAAATATGGTTGGTGGCAAAAGTCCTATGTAATGAAGTTAGGTGGCATTATACAGTGTCAAATTCTAAATCAGTTGCCTGAACGCTCCTACTTGCAGTGGTCTGCTGGAGTGCCATTCTCAGCAGCCATCACATCACCCTCCTCCCCCAGCAGCTGTATAGAATGCATTCCTTAACATGAACAACCATGTAGATTATTAGGAAGAAACGGTCCTCACCGTGCGACCCCCGTGGACCAGAATATAAATAACGCTAGTGCCACATCCCAAAATTGACAAGGAGATACTGGGCAGGGTTGCCAACCGCCAGTAAATTTACTGACAGTTTGTAAAAATCAGTGATTTTTACAACGGTCTATGAATATCAGGGTCTGATAATTTGTCATGGTGTGCTGATTTTTTAAGTGTAAACTAAGCAAATTACTTGATAAGGGTATTGTCAGTGTTTCCATGTTGTGTTTGAATATCAATTGCCTTCGTTTTTAATAGGAGTTCTGTTATTTTTCATGTTGCCAGTAAAAAATGTGCTCCGCCAGTAAATTTTACATGTTTTGCCAGTAAAAAACGGTGCGGGAGGTTGGCAACACTGATACTGGGAGTGTTCCAATTGGAAGATTGGGGACTTTAAAGGCACTTTGATTGAAAGATATCCGAACATGAAATATAAAAAGTAAATTTTTATTCAAAGTTCATTAAAATAACATAGATAGAGTATATATAAATCACCCCAGGGTATATAGTCCCATAATGATGGGCATAACGCTGGGGAAACCACCCCTAGGTCTTAATCCTCAACCGCCCCAAGCAGGTATAGTAGCATAGACACTCGCAGAGGACAATGATAATTATCCTACATGGTAATTATGACTGTGACCAAAGCATAGAGACACAGACAATTGGGACTGTGGATGGAAATTACCCCATAGGGGTCTACAACTATGTAGATTAGCTTGTGGAACTACAACTTCCAGCATGCACTGACAGCTCTGAGACAGGATGGGAGATACATAGACAGTGTTTACTTACCTCTGACATACAGGCAGAACCCTATCAGCTCCCAGCTGATCTCTGTCTATTTCTGCTAATCAGTTTATCTGTCTATTTAGGCAGGACATGTTTATGTGTCTGCCCATTACCTGTAAATGAGTGTCAGTCCTCCCTGCACCAAGTGTCAGAGCAGCACACTGGAGGCAAATATGCACAGCCCCTGCGGGAGTCCAGGTTTGTCATCCACTCCCCTGCTGACCAGCACATCAAGCAAGCTGTCTGGCCCTTGTCACAGATCGTCAGGAGAAAGTGCAGAGCTCTTCTAACACCACATGCACACTCTGCCAGCCAGCGCCTTCTGATGACAACATGACTTCTCTCATCCCCCCGGCGCAGCTCTGGCAGAGTTGGAATCACTCCAGTTCACTGCTCATAGACCGACTATTGAAGAGGCAGTGGTAGGGCTGAGAGCCTTGTGTCCCAAGCAAGAACACAGACAGTCCACACACATCAGTCCTTCTGCTTGGGGGCGGTACCCCTCTGAAAAATGCTGCCCTGGACGTACCCCCTGCCATTGGTGCACGTGCCCCCAGGGGTATGCACCACGGGTTGAGAAACCCTGCTTTAGAAAACCTACTAACACTACCTGTCTGTCATACAGAAGGTGAGGTGTTTGGTTGGGTGAAGAACTCTAAGCATCAAGAGATGCCACCAGCACACCTCTGGGAAACATTAATTCATAGACACTGGTGGCACAACTAAGTGTGATGTGATGTTCAGGGTCCTCCAGATATGGGTGATGATTGGTCAGTGTGCACCCATCACTCCTAAGGTCTTATTAAGAGGGGCAGTTTTCCTGCATACCCCCCACTCTGATCCTGATCACTGACATCCTTTCCAGAAGATGATCTCTATGAATCTGTAGGTTCGGTAGTTAAGAAGCATTCTCTCTCTGTACACTGGTCCTACATTCTCTCACACATTCTCTCCTCTTGCAAGTAGAACATTCCCTGACTCATGACATCAGGTATTGGCCACCTTCTTCCTGTCATGAATCTGCAGTAACAGTCATGTCCTGTTTGTCTGCTTACCTCTCTGCTTGTGCTCAGCTTACAGACCGTGCACCTCCCACTTGTGTGCTAAGTAATCTTCCCCCAGCAGGGCTTCACCCCAGTCTCTAATTAGGAACATGATATAACACCATGCAGTGCAAGCCAGGGCTGCCGATCAATATTGTGTGTTAGGCTTCCTGTGTGCATGGTTCCTGCTGTGTGCTCTTCGTCTGATTCCGTTTACTGACCTTGGCTTGTTCGTGACTATTCCTGTCTCCTCATGACCCCAACCTTGGCGTGCTCTCCTGTCTGTCCCTGTCTGCTTATTGCCCTGACCCTTGGCTATCCTACTGACTATCCCTTGTTGTCCTGCACTGCTGATTCCTCTCTATCCACCAGTAGCCAGCCGCGAGCGTGAGCTGGGAGACCCTGGGGGACATGATCTGGAGCCAGTTGCAGGCAAGTCCATCCTCACCATCAGAGACCCTGGTGAAAACCTGCTGGCTCTTAGACTCCGTGCCCTGGGGACACCTATGCTGTAGCTCCCTGTGTATCTATGTCATTGCTCCAGTGGATCCGCTTTCCTGAACCACCCAGAGCTTCATTCACAGCAGTGCTCCCCTACCCCAGAGGTCTGCACCTGTCACCTGCCATCAGGTGACCTGACAGATTGATCAGCCATGGACCCGGCTGATGATCCGCTGCAGAGCATAATCCGCAGACTTGAGACCCAGGAGTCTAATCAGACCCAGGTGATGCGATTTCTTCAGGATTTGGCTTCCCGCTTTGAGCAGCTTCAGGCCTCATTAGGACCCCCAGTTTGACAACCTGAACCGCAACCTGCTGCCATATCTGTTCCAGTCACACTCGCAGCCACGAACCCTTTGCAGTTACCAGTTCCGTCCCATTACTCTGGGGACTCTAAGGCCTGCAGGGGGTTCCTCAATCAGTGTACCATACATTTTGAGCTCCAGCCTCAAAGCTTCCCGTCTGATCGGGCGAAGGTAGCCTACATTATTTCTCTCCTGTCCGGCGAGGCTTTAGCCTGGGCTGCCCCTTCTAGTCTGTCTAGTTCTTGAAACTCTTTCAGAACATCTTTGAGGAACCAGGTCGTGTCTCTGCAATGGCCAGCGCCCTTTTCACACCTCCGCCAAGAGTCTGTTTCTGTGTGGCAGTATGCTTTTTATTTTTGGATTCTGACTGCTGACCTGAACTGGAACAATGAGGCCTTAGTTGCAACCTTTTTACAGGGCCTCTCAGACCGAGTGAAGGACGAATTAAGGGGAAGAATCATCCTCGCTGATCTGGATGATGTGATCTCCCTGTGTAACCAGATCGACATTCGCTTTCAGGAGAGGACCAGAGAAAAAAAGATGCCAGCACCCCTTGGCCACTAGTCAGCCTGAGCTCCCCTCTCTGTGACCCGTGGAGCACCCCCTGCCAGCTGAGGAACCTATGCAGCTGGGCCGGACCAGGCTATCTCCTAAGGAACATGCTAGGTGCAGGACTCTGGGCCTGTGTCTCTACTGTGGGGGCAAAGGTAATTTTCGTGACGCTTGCTTCATCTGGGAAACGCTCGGGCCTAATACATCTAGAAGGTGGGGTATTGGACCCAGAGACATCACCTTCACGTCTCCTTCTGTTGGTGTTCCTTCACGTCGGCGCTTCTTCTCAATTGGTCTTGGCATATCTGGATTCTGGAGCTGCTGGCAACATTATGGACTGGAGAACTGAAACTTACACCTTCTCCCCTCACCACTCCATTGGTGGTCTTGATAATCAATGGTACTGTTCTTCCAGGGGGCCCTATCCACTCACAGACCCTTCCCATTAAGATGTTGGTAGGAATACTCCACCAGAAGGAGATATCCTTTCTTATCCTACCTAAGGCCTCAACCCCCATCGTATTGGGCCTTCCCTGGTTACAGCTCCATTCCCCACACGTTGACAGGACTTCTGGGCAGATACTGGCTTGGGGTTCCTCCTGTCCTGCCTACTCAAGGTTGTCCCAAAGGAGAGACTTCCTGTTGCCAACACTTCAGTTTCTTCTGCCCTTCCCGCTGCATATATTGATTTCCGGGATGTCTTTTGCAAGAAATCAGCTGAAGTGCTTCCCCCTCACAGGTCCTTTGACTGTGGCATTGACCTTGTTCCCAGAGCGACTCTGCCCAGGGCCGTACCTATCCTCTGTCTATCCCTGAGACCCAGGCCATGTCAGAGTATGTCACTGAAAACCTAGAGAAAGGGTTCATCCAGAAGTCCTCATTGCCTGGGGGAGCAGGATTCTTTTTTTTTTGCCAAAAAGTATGGCACCTTAAGACCCTGCATTGATTATCGAGGCCTAAACGCAGTAACAATCAAGAACCGATACCCCGGCCCTTACCCCTAATATCTGAGCTATTCGACAGATGGAAAGGTGCCTCCATTTTTACCAAGTTGGATCTCAGGGGTGCTTACAATCTGATCTGGATAAGGGAAGGTGTCGAATGGAAAACCGCGTTTAACACTAGAGATGGGCATTATGAATACTTGGTTATGCCCTTTGGGCTGTGTAAAGCCCCAGCTGTGTTCCAAAACTTCATCAACAAAATCTTCAGGGATTTGCTTTATCAATTTGTTGTCATCTGGATGACATTCTCATCTTTTCGGAAAATCTGCTTGTTCACAGAAACCATGTCCGGGTTGTACTTCAGCGCCTTAGAGAAAATAATCTGTATGCCAAGCTGGAGAAATGTTCTTTTGAATGTTCTGAGGTGCTGTTTCTGGGATGCTTTGTCTACAAATTGGGTCTTTATATGGATCCCAAAAAGGACTCGCCCATTACCAACTGGCCTCTTCCTGCCAGCCTCAAGGCCACACAGCGATTTCTTGGGTTTGCCAGCTATTATAGGAAATTCATTAAGAACTACTCTTCTATTGTTGCGCCTATTATTGCCTTGACCAAGAAGTGTGTGGATGCAAAGGAGAGTCCTCCTGAAGCTGTCTTTGCTTTTCATGATTTGAAACAAGCCTTTGTTTCTGGACCTCTCTTGAGACCTAATCCTGGGGATCCATTTTGCATTGAAGTGGACGCTTCTTCGACTGGAGTAGGAGTTATGCTTCTTCAATCCTTTGAGATTAAAAGACAACCATGTGCGATTTTCTCCAAAAAAATTTCTCAGGCAGAGAAAAATTACGCTATTGGTGATCGGGAGCTTCTTGCAATTAAATTGGTGTTAGAGGAGTGGCGTCATCTCTTGGAGGGTTCCCCTCATTCCACAACAATCTGCACTGATCAAAGAAATCTGCAGTACGTACAGAATGCCAAATGACTGAATCCCAGACAGGCCAGGTGCAGTCTGTTCTTTTTCCATTTTAATTTGCCGACTACGTACAAACCTGGTTCCTGCAACAGTTGGGCTGATGCACTCTTTAGGTCTTTTGACACTCTGAATGAGGAGCCCACCCCTGAAACTGAACCGATCATTCTGAACTCATGCATTCTTGCCCATTCTACCACCCTGGAGTCAAAAATTCCTCCTGGCAAGACCTTTGTCCCCACTGAGTTTAGGGTGAAGATCCTTCAAAGGGGACATTATTCCGAGGTGGCAGGTCATGCTGGATTGCCTCCAAGCCTGGGCCCAGGCGGGGGAGACCTAGTTAGAGGGGAGTACTGTCATGAATCTGCAGTAACATTCATTTCCTGTTTTTCTTTTTCCTCTCTGCTTTTGGTCAGCTTAGAGACCATGCACCTCTCACCTGTGTGCTATGTAATCTTCCCTCAGCAGGGCTCCACCCTAGTCTCTAATTAGAAACATGATATAACACCATGCAGTGCAAGCCAGTGCTGACAATCAATATTGTGTGTTAGGCTTCCTGTGTGTGTGGTTTCTGCTGTGTGTTCTTCATCTGTTTACCGACCTTGGCTTGTTCGAGATTATTCCTGTCTGCTTGTTACCCCGACCTTGGCTTGTTCATGACTATTCATGTCTGCTGGTTACCCCAATCTTGGCGTGCTCTCCTGTCAGCCCCTGTCTGCTCGTTGCCCTAATCCTTGGTTATCCTACTGACTTTTCCTTGTTGTCCTACACTGCTGCTTCCTCTCTATCCACCAGTAGCCAGCCGTGAGTGTGAGCTGGGAGACCCTGGGGCCACGACCTGGAGCCAGTTGCAGCCAAGTCCATCCTCACCATCAGAGGCCCTGGTGAAAACCTGCTGGCTCTTAGACTCTGCACCTTGGGGAAACCTATGCTCTAGCTCCCTGTGTATCTGTGTCAGTGCTCTAGTGGACCCGCTTTCCTGAACCACCAAGAGCTCCATTCGCAGCAGTCAGCTAAGGATCCACAACTTAGCGGTGCGCCTCTATCCCCAGTGGTGTGCACCTGTTACCTGCCATCAGGTGACCCGACAGTTTGATCAGCCATTGACCCAGCTGATGTGCCGTTACCCGCATATCATCCGCTGTAGGACCTGACACTTCCTTCTGGTGGCAGCTGCTTTTGTTCAATACATTCACCCTCCAGTCTTTCAGACATTACCATAGACAGAACATTCACTGAAACCTCAGGTATTGGTGAGCTTCTCCTCAAAGTTGGCAGTTGAGGCCTATGTCTCTCTCTTCCATCCTTTCTTAGCACCCTACACTCTCTTTTGCACAGGCAGGCAGACATCATTCATCTCCCTTCACGTAGTGTCACTTCTCTCAGCATGTTTAGGGACCTTGTGACGGAACTGCTTGGCACCCCGATTATTTGCTTTCGTCAAACAGTGCCTCCTTCCCTCCAAACCCTTCCAGCAGACTGAGAGCTAATACCAGCCCTTTACCCCAAGCATCGTACACAGACAAGATGTTGAGGTAAAATCCAAAGGAATGATTGTTTATGGAACAGAAATACAGGCAGCTGGTATCTGTACCTCTCCTCTTCTGCTACCCGGACCTCGGATCCAGGTGGAGGTTTGGATGTCCCAGACTGCAGGAAGCATCCCACCGCTTGCCACCAAATGTGACGGAACAGCTTGTCACCATGATTAGGTGCTTCTGCTGAACAGTGCTTCTTGCCCTGCAAACCGTTCCAGCAGGCCGAGAACTAATACCAGCCCTTTTACCTCAAACATCGTACACAGACAAGATTTTGAGGTAAAATCCAAAAGAATGACTGTTTATGGAACAGAAATACAGGGGCTCTGAGGAAAACAGGCCCTCAGAGTGATAGTATGACACAGTAAGAATTAGGCATCCATGGAGAGGAAATCTGGCCAAGCACAACAGGAAACAGTCCACGGGGCTGCAATTAGGCAGGGCAAGGGGGAAGCAGGTCCTCAGGGTGGTAGTATTGCACAGCACGGATAAACAGTTCTCAGAGTAGCAATGAGCATAGCATGGATAGACCATTCACTGGGTAGCAATGGGCACATTGCAGATACAATTAATGGTTCACAGGTAGCAATATGACACAGAAAGGGGAGATGATCTTCAAAGCAGTATCAACGGGTAACCGTCCATGGAGTGGGGATAGAGCACTGCAAAAGGGAAACCATTCACAGGGCAACAATAAGACACAGCCAGGGGGAATGCTCCTCAGAACAGTAACAGCAGGGGAGATAAGGGGCAGAAGGGTTCAAAGACTCATGCTGGAGTCCAACTGTCCTGAGTAGTGGATGTGGTGGTCTTGGCATCAGGGGATCCAAGCAGTGCAAAGAAGGTCTCTGGGCACACAGCAGAGATAGCAGGCAGTCCCAGGGTCCAGGAAGTAGCACACCATCCATACTGACTCATCAGACTCAGCAGTTCTAAGCACTTTCTAGTCTCCTTCCAGTGGAACAGGCAGACAAATGTCCCCCCTGTGTTCATCACTGGGGAAAGCTAAGAAAAAGACTGACACTTTCTGCCAGCATAGGGAAATTAAAGTGTACAATGCCCGGTGCTGGCACATCTGGCTTATCCAGCCACAGGACACCATGCTGTCTGCACTTCCTTTGGAGATCACCCTCATCTCCCACCCCCTGGCACCCCCTGGCACAGAAACTCATAGATTCATTAAGCAGACAAACTGACTGCTTTGCACACTCAATTTCAACAAAACAAAACAAATAAATCATTTCTGCCCTCCACTACAAAGGTACTTACCCCTTCCTCTGCCTTGTACCCCAGTTTATTTGTCCCATCACTCCATGGCTGGGAGCCTCTTCTGAATATCTGGGTGACATGGAGGAGGCTCTCTTCACATGGAGGAGCCGTCCTTCCCTCCTTCATACATCGGTCCTGTAGGGTGTCTGGTGAGGTTGGGGAGGTCTGTGGTGATACCTCCCAGGTCCGATACAATCAGATGGTAATCGTTGAAGTTTTTATGTTGGGAAATATTTCTACTTCCAGATCATGATTTGTCTTTCTTTATTACAGAGAGAAAAGATATCACCAGAGACGTTATCACCGCTGTGGTTGTGACAATTCTGTCTACATTATTTCTGGGTCTATCGGGTTTCCTCTACCTCAGATTTGTAAAGAAAGGTAAGACCCCGCTCACACTTGGGCATTACGTAGCTTGTAGCTCAAAAATGCTCAACAAGCAAAATCCCATTCATTTCAATAGCCCCTGTTCACATCTGAGCGCCCTGTCGCTTGTAGCCAAATGTAATTTTTGTTGTACATGGTATCATTTGAGTTTATTGGAATTTTCACATTTTTTGTAGTATAATTTTTTAGTATATGGTAGATTTTGGTTGCGCTACACTGCTTTTTTTTTTTTTTTTTTCGTTTCAATCATTTTCATTAAAAGGTTTTTACAATAGTGAATAAAGAAGGAAAAATATAAAGGGTTTACAATTCAAAGGGTTTCAGCTGGGAGTATGGATCATTTCAAAAAACTATTAGATGGGCACCTAAGAGACCACAGCATTGAGGGATATACAATGTAATACTGACATAAAAGCACTCACATAGGGTGGACTTGATGATCTTTTTTCAACCTCATTGACTATGTAACTATAGAATAGTAATCCAAAAGCAAGCAATGATACAAGTAGAAAATACAGACATTGAGATGGGAACAAGGGACATTGGGTTATTAGCAAAAGTATGTAGGCATTGGACACACCCCCTGCCATGCCCCCTTAAAGGAGAATTAGGCTGGGTTCACACTAGTCCGATTATCGGACCGACATGAGAAGCACAAGTCGCATTACGTCACAAAAACAATGATTCCCTATGAGAGCCGTCTTAACTGCTCCGACTTGTGTTTTTCAAAGTCGGACTGACTTTGAAAAAGGTTTCTGTACTACTTTTGTCTGACTTTGATCCTACTTTAGCCCATTGAAAGGCATTGAAGTCGGATCAAAGTCGGATCATTGTCTTCACTGATCTGACTTTGGTATGCGACTTATGCTCTGGGGATCTTGAAGGGGAACTCCACGCCAAATTAAAAAAAAAATGGCATGGGGTCCCCCTCCAGGAGCATACCAGGCCCTTTGGTCTGGTATGGATTTTAAGGGGAACCCACACCAAAAAAACGGCATGGGGTCCCCCCCAAAATCCATACCAGTCCCTTATCCGAGCATGCAGCCTGGCAGGCCAGGAAAGGGGGTGGGGACGAGCGAGCTGGGTGATGTCAGTGGGTGACCCCGTCCCATGCCAATATAAGGCACAGCACAGAGCGGAGATGGCATTCGTGAAGGAGATTGCATGGTGTCAACATGGGAAGAAGAAGAGAGGAAGAACAGAGGGAAGAGGACTGCAGAGAAGACCGGCAAAAGAGCAGAAAACGCCGCAGAGAAGGAGAAGAAAGAAGACCCCTCAGAAGGAAGAAGACCCCGCAAAAGAGCAGAAGAAAGAAGAGCAGGAGAGCGGAGAAGGAGCCGGAGCTGATTTAATAAAAGATTTTAAAAACCTGTGTAGTGTGTTTTTTACTTTATACTTTTTTTTTCAGGTGAATGGGTAGAGGTACAATGTACCCCATACTCATTCACATAGGGTGGGGGACCGGGATCTGGAGGCCCCCTTGTTAAAGTCCCCGCCCGCAGACCCCGACAACCACCGGCAAGGGTTGTCGGGAAGAGGCCCTTGTCCTCATCAACATGGGAACAAGGTGCTTTGGGGTGGGGGGCGCAGAGCCCCCCCGCCCCAAAGCACACATACTCCCCATGTTGAGGGCATGCGGCCTGGTATGGTCAAGGAGGGGGGGGGGTGCTCGCTTGTCCCCACCCCCTTTTCTGGCCTGCCGGGTTGCGTGCTCAGATAAGGGTCTGGTATGGCTTTTGGGGGGGACCCCACAACGTTTTTTTGGCATGGGGGTTCCCCTTAAAATCTGTACCTGACCAAAGGGCCTGGTATGCTCCTGGAGGGGGACCCCATGCCATTTTTTTAAATTTGGCGTGGAGTTCCCCTTCAAGATCCCCAGAGCACAAGGTGCCTGGCATTGTCGAGATCAAAGTCAGATCCCTGTTCACAGAAAATCGGTCCGACTTTGACCCCATGTAGGACCGTAAATCGCACAGCAAAGTACGATCAAAGTCAGATAGTCAAAGTCAGACTGTTTTTTGTCAGATAGTGTGAACCCAGCCTTATACAAAAAAATGCAGCAATTTAGAAATGGGATGAAAAGTTTAGCACTGGGAAATACTTTTTGAAAAATAAAAAGTGGATTTTATATACAACTATACAAATCAGACCAACGTGAGGGACAAATGAGGAGGAAAGAGGGACAGAGGGGCTTTGTCCCAAATCAGGGACAATCCCTCCAAATCAGAGACAGTTGGGGGGTTTGCTGAAGGCATATATCAAATACCCAAACTAGTATAAAAGGCTACCTTTTCCATATCTACTACCCCAACTTGAAGCACAAGCTGGTTTTTGAACATGTTTTTAATCCACTTCAGCCTGAAGGTTATATCTGTTCAGGGTGTAATAAAAGAATATGGTGGTAATATTGATTGTAACCTGTGACCTGACGGAATGTTTGTTCCTGTGTTTCCCCCACATGATCACAGTATCAGTCAGTCTCCCATATTGGAGGACGGAAACACCCTCTGAAACACGGGAACAAACCTGCTGTCAGACTTGTCTATAATAAGAAACATACAGCAAAACATAAGTGACAGGCCAGGAGGCCAGGGATAGATGGGTGCTAGAAAGAGAAAGAAAGGAGAAGGGGGGGGGGGGAGGGGAAGGGGACCTCATGCTCCAGTCTTCACAATCCAGAATGCAATCTAATCGGGTATAGTCTGGGGGTCATTGCTTAGATATGTGACCCAAGGATCCCATATTTTTCAAACGGTTTCAATATATCATTTAAAATAGCCGATAAACACTTGTTTATCATTATGCAAGAATGTTTATGTTCAAACTGTTCAAATGGTATAACGGGTGACTTCCAGGACCTGGCTATAGTGATTTTTGCAGATACAAGAATAAACGTAATGAGTTTCCACGGAGGTCTTGGGGCTTCTTCCACCATTCATCCCAGTAGGGCGTGCTTCGGAGATTTTAACTTGGGTGATGGTATATATAAAATTCTAGACTCTGATCCAAGATTCTCACCATATATGGATCATAGTCTCCTCCTGGCCACAACCTTGGGAACATAGTGGATACACATCCGGGACATTTGTTGCCAGCCTAACCGGTATCATATAACATCTTAGTAGCACTTTATAGTTTGCCTCAATAATAGAAACATTAGTGAGTGACCGAGAGGCTTCCTGAGCTATGGAATGCCATTCATCTAAGTCACGAGTTTTGTTAAGGTCCTGATCCCATTTATCCATATACCTAAGTTTAATTGAATTTGGAGTTAAAACAACATAAATCTCTGAGATGTGGCCTCTGATTTTATCAGACTGAGACAAAGAACTAAAATAATGAGCTGTCTGAGCACATCGATAATGTACTGACACCAGTGGCTGGTATTTCTCTGACAAGACTTTTCTAGACAAGACACCCCTATGGTCACAAAGGTCAGCTATACGCAAGAAATGCTTATTTGTCCACCATTCAAATGTTCCAGGAAAGAGGCCCGTGGTGAACTCTCTATTTCGGAGCAAATGAGTCAATGGATTATGAGGGGATTTCAATTTATGAGCTTTAGAAAGTCTGTCCCATATTCCCAGTGAGAATGATAGGGAAGGGCATAGAATTAGTGGCCGTTCCTTAGCCAGGAGCCCCATAATATGGGCTATAGGCCCAAACGAGCAAGAATGGGATTCCGCCCGCATCCAAAGTGTGTGGGGCTGGAGAAAATAAAATCTAATTAACTGAGTCCACTGGGCTTCATAAAAGTATTTAAGTAGATCCAGAACTCCCAAACCTCCTTTCTGTTTAGGCGTAAACAATGTACTTTTATTCACCCGAGGCCTCTTAGCTCCTCAAATAAACAAATACCTTCCTCTGAAACGCTACCATGTCATATCGATTCAGTGCCACTGGAAGGGTGCGAAACAAGTACAGTATTCTTGGTAGGACATTAATCTGCCAAACCATGACGTAGGGTGAAGTTGACATCTAGACATGTCTTCTGGCAAACATTTCTATAGCTTTGGATAGTTTTGAGTACAAAGGGTGTGCAAGGAGGGCATTACATTTATTGCTAGATATGGAAGAATCTCAGTTTGCCAATGGAACCTATAGGATTGTTTGAGGGTCGCAACTATGCTCTCTGGTAGGGATAAGTTCAAAGCTTGGGATTTGTTCTGATTTATTTTAAGACCTGATATTATCGAGAATGGCTTAAGTATGGCATATAGATTTGAAAGGGTGGTGATGGGGGACGTGATTAGCATCAATATATCTTCTGCGAAGAGGGCACACTTGTGCTCTCCGTCTCTGCAATCAACCCCCTTTACATCTGTGCAATTGCGTATTTTTATAGCTAAAGGCCCTAGGGCCAAAACAAACAACAGCGAGGATAAAGGGCAGCCCTGACAAGCCCCTTTGTGGATGCTGAGTGGGTTGGACGTATATTCCTTCACCATTATGGATGCCTTTGGAGAGCTATATAATACGAATCTTGGTCCAAAACCATACCGTGATAGGACATAATCCCAGGATAGGCCTTATGGACATCTAGGGAAAGCAACATTGCTCCTTGATACCCCTTCCCATCCCGATCAGAATGAATTGCTGAAATAACATCAATCACTTCTGGTTCGATCAGATGCCTGGCGGTTAAGAGTTAAGAGTGAATCCCGCTTGGTCAGGGTGAACATATTGACCCAGAAACTAATTTAGTCTTGCAGCAAGTATTTTTATGTTTCAATATTTTTATTGTATTTTCACAGAGAGATTTATAAAAGTTGTGACAAAGAATACAAATTGCTTGCAATTGACACACATATCAATATGGAAAAGATCAAACATTATTAAACCTTACTCAGACTTATATCTGTCACAAACACTCTCGGAATAATGTCCCCACAATCAGTGTGAGTAAATAAAAACCCATTTCAGACTATTGCTGGGAATAAAGAGGAAAGAGAAAGAAGAGAAGATAGGAAAAGACAAAGTATGACCCTGCGCACGGAATTTCACCATCCCGAGCTCCCGCTAATCCGATATGGCCCAGGGATCTCTGTTCAGATATCTGACCCATGGGTTCCAAACCTTTTCAAAGAGCTGTATTTTATCGAGTAGAATCACTGTCATGCGTTCATTTACCATAATACAGTAGAGTTTATGCTTGAGCTGTTCGAATGGCAAGCAAGCTGATTTCCAAGATTTTGCAATAATATTTTTGTGGATAAGAATATAAAGGTTATAAGATAAGGAGAGTGCTGGGCATAAAATTGAGGGCCGGTCCTTTGATGGTAACCAGAGTATATGACTGAGCGTCCGGTCCGGACATACACATGCCTCCACCTGCATCCAGATTGGATGAGGTTGATTAGAATGAAATTTGGTTACTGTGCCAGTTGTGCCACGTAAAAGTACTTTAGTAAATCAGGGGTCCCCAGCCCTCCCTTTCTCCTGGAGGTAAACACTGTATGTTTAATCACCCTAGGCCTCTTATCCCCCCAAATGAAGGAGAGGAGTTTCTTTTGGAATGCTAACAAGCCTGATTGTATGAGTGCCGCTTGCAGCAAGTATTTTTGACATTATTTTGAGTTCCACGTTTATCAAAGAGATAGGGTGATCGTTCAGGCAGTCCCCATGATCTTTCCCCAGTTTCAGGATAGCATGTAAATACACCATATTCTCATGCTCTGGGAAACAATTCCCTTTTTGAATTTCATTGCAGAGAGTGCACAGGTGTGGAGTCAAAATCTCATTATTCTGACTCCAACTTTTGTAATAGCGACTTATCCCTTGCTGAGACCTCTATGCCTGGCCTGTATAAGCAGGTATAATCACCATGGACAGTCTTTATCAGATAGCTTGAACTCACCAGACACAGATTGTTCCATAAGCAAGGATTTTATTGCAAGTAGCAGGTATAGCTGACCACAAAATGTAACAGATGGTTGAAAGATGGTATCTGCAGGTCAAAACACGGATGTGAATAGATTGTGTGCGACCTAGACATGCATGGCCATCTTCTTCCTCATCAAGACAGAGTGAACGTGCAAGAGGAAATTACACGAGAAGATGGGAGGGAATACATATTATAACAGAAAAGCATGGTGCATTGACCAAAACAACCACAAGATGGCAGTATAATAACCAATTACATAAACATTAATACAACTATGCATAGAATTACATCTTAAACAACAGATGTAACAGCACACTCCCCGTCTGGTATTGTAAATACCACTATGTTACATCATAACGGTAGTTATGCAATGCAAATAAACAATGGTGCAATTTGCAGTTGTCTTGAAGATCCCGAAGACAAAAAATAACATGCATGTATATGCAACAACAACTAAACAAGGCATCAAGAAGTGTTAATCAAGTTCAAGGCACATTCTTCTTGTGGCAGAAACTGGATCCAACAAACCCAAGTAAGTTCAGTCTCCAAAAGGCAAAAGAAGAACAAGTTCTGTGATGGGTCTGAGGAAAGTCTTTGCAGTTCCTAGTCTGGCAACTTTCACCTCTATCTTGTGCACCATACCATCATAACTAGGGATGGTCTTTAAAATTAGTCCCGTGTACCAATCAAATCTTTCGGCTTGATGGTCTTTGAGGAGAACAAGGTCTCCAATTTGGTGGTTAGGTTTCAGATCAATGGCAAAAGTCTTGACTTCCGGATGAATCTCTTGATCATTTTCAGGATCTTGAAGACTGAAGACCTCAGGTGTAGTTTCTTCTGTATGATCCAGCAGGAATTCAGGTCCTGTTAACCAAGATGAAATTGCAAAGACACTTGCAGACATTGGTCTGGTGGCATGATCTGCAGGATTATGCTCCAATGGAACATGATGCCATTGTTCTGGCCTTGCGGATTTTCTAATTGTTCTACATGGTTGCTGACATAGGCATAAAAGCGTTTTGTCCGAATGTATATGTAGCCCAAAACAACTTTGCTGTCTGTGTAGAATTTGATGTCATCTATTTGAATGTCTAGCTCACGCAGCATAAAATCTGCAATTTCTACGGCTAGTACAGCCCCAAAAAGTTCAAGCCTGGGAATTGTGTGCTCAGACTTTGGCGCTGACTTAGCTTTGCCAAACAGAAACCCTACATAGGCTCGATTGTGAGAATCTTTTACCTTGAGGTAGGCAACAGCTGCTATGGCCTCAGTGGATGCATCTGAGAAGATGTGAATCTCTTTTCTCTGACTTCTAGCAAGGGATCTGAAGTATAGCAGTGTGGTATATTAATTTAATCTAAAGCATTTAGAGATTGTTTCCAGGACTCCCACTTTGAATATTTGTCTGTTGGTAACGGAGCATCCCAATCTTGAATAGTCTGATAGTTGTCTTAATAAGGATTTACCTTGTATGGTGATGGGAGCCGCAAATCCCAGTGGATTGTGTAGACTGTTCACCAATGACAGAACACCACGTTTGGTGAGTGGCTTGTCTGAAAAGCTGACTTGAAAGCAAAAGGTGTCTTTAAATAAGTTCCACCGTAAGCCCAGACTTCTCTGAACAGGAGGCATGTCCATTCCCAGATTTAAATCTTTAAATCCTGTGGCATGATCCCCAGACAGAAAGGCTTTAATCACAGCAGCACTGTTTGAGGCAATCTTATGAAATCTAAGGTTGGCCTCAGAAAGCAATACCTTGAGTCCTTTGGAGCAGGTCTATGGCTTCTTTATCTGTGGGTAAGGGTTTGAGTCCGCAATCCACGTAGAAGTCTCTCTCAACAAAGTGTCGAACATCTACACCATACTCTCTTTTTTCTCTCTTTTCACCATCAAGAGCAGTCCTTCGTAGACCATATGTTGCTACAGCAGGCAAGGGACTGTTTCTGAAGACATGTACCTTCATGCGGTATTCAATCACTTCATTGTTTGTCATTGTCACGGTGCCACAGAAACTTTGGGAAATTCCTATGGTCTTCTCTTACTACAAAGCAATGGAACATTTGTTTATTGGCAGCAGTTGTGGCAACTGGCTCTCTTCTGAACCTCATAAGTACTCCTACAAGGTTGTTGGTCAGGTTAGGACCAGTAAGAAGATCATCATTCAGGGATACACCTTCATGCTTGGCACTGGAGCCAAACACTACCCGGATTTGCCCTGGCTTACATAGATGATACACTCCAAAGAAAGGCAGATACCAGCACTCGTCATGTTCAAGAAGAGGTGGAGCTGGCTCAGTGTGATCATTGTCAAAGATCCTTTTCATAAATGCAATGAAGTATTCCTTCATTTCAGGCCTCTTGTAGCACGAAGTGGTAAGGGTGCAACACAGCTGTTAGATTCATCTCTGTAGAGTTCACTGTCCATTATTGCGATGAACTATCTATCTTCAACTTACAAGGCTGTTCTGTTGTCATTGCATGCAATACAAAACACTGTGTTACCTAAGTTGTCACAGGGGATGGGAGTAACATCAGATACCTGGATGATGTCAAGAGGCTTCTCCCTTACTTCACAGTGATGAGGGCATTGTCTGACGTAAGATGCACGCCCATTTCTTAGCACATGAGTTTTGGAGGAGTTAATCTCAGAAGGCATTCGTGTTCTGTTCAAGCATACATCGCCCACTATTACCCAGCCTAGATCAAGTCTCTGTGTGTATGGAGCGTCGTCAGATCCGTTGCACTGCTGGCAAACTTTATGTACTCGAAGAATGTCTCTTCCCAGCAAGACTAGTATTTCAGCATCCATATCCATTGGAGGAATTTCAGTAACCAGGTGCCTTAAGTGGTGATGGTGATATGCAGGTTCTGGAGTAGGTATTTCTTCCCTGTTGTCTGGTATTTGGTCACACTCAACTAATGTTGGCAAGGGTATGCCCTTCTTTGCCTTGATATGGGAGTCCACGAACCCATCTGTCCTTCTACCGGAGGTTTCTATACGACCAGAACAAGTGTTGAGAGTATATGGTGTTGCATGTCCTTTTATGCCAAAGATCTCAAAGAATTTAGGCTTGACCAGGGATCTGTTGCTCTGCTCATCTAATATGGCATACATCCTGGTAGCTTTCTCAGGTTGATCCTTTGGATATATTTTGACCAGACATACCTTGGTACAGCATTTGTGGCTTAATCCTTCTCCACAGACCTCAGTACATGAAGAAGAGATATTAGTAATGGCTGAAGCATGGCTTTGTTGCTCCCCGCCATGATTTGATGCAGTAGCCAATGTAGGTGGCTGCTGTGGAATGTCTGGATGTGGAGCAGGATGCATAGCTGTAACGTGTTTGTCACTGCTGCATTCTGTGCACTTGATGGAAACTTTACAGTTTTTAGCAAAATGGTCATAGGAAGCACAGCACCTATAGCATATTCTAACTTTCTGGCGTATCTTCCTGCGTTCTTGGATAGACTTTACCCTAAGCCCACAACATTTCTTTAGACATTGAGGTGAGATTTTTGTGAATAGGGCACTGACAATTTGGATCTTTATCTTCTATCACCCAAATCACTCTGGTGAATGGGAGAGGATGCGGGAGGTGAGATGTCTATCTTTTTAGCAGATACTGCTCTATATAAGTCTCTATGCTTAGCTGCTTTGTTATCATGCCTTGATGATGATGATGATGACGCAGGCAGGCTAGACTCACTGAAGCTGAAGCTGGGATCATTCCTCGTCTAGGCTTGTTCACTGATGAACCTGCAAAAATATGAGAATGGAGGAAAGGATACGTTATAGTCTCTTTTATATCTTGAGCCCTGCTGTGCCCATTTCTCCTGCAGGTTGTATGGCAGTTTAGACACCACTGGGTTCACACCATGGGTGGTGTCCAGGTAGCTTAGCCCAGGTAGACGAGGGTCTGCCTTTGCCAACTCTAGTTCCATGAGGAGGTCACTTAGTTCTTGAAGACTGCAATGATCTTTGTTTCCTATTTTTGGAAAGTTTTGCAGTCTTTTGAATAGAGCGCTTTCTATGGCTTCAGAGCTACCATAGGTTTGTTCTAGTCTTGCCCATGCAGCAGCTAAATCTGCATCTGGCTAGTCAACATGCACTGCTCTCAGTCTTTTAACACGATCTGCAGATTCTGGCCCCAGCCAATTTATGAGCAAATCAGGTTCCTCCTTGGCAGTAAGGTTGAGATCAGCGATAGAAGCTTGGAAGGCTGATCTCCAAGCTCTGTAGTTCTCTGGACAGTCGTCGAACCTTAAGAGGCTAATGTTAATGAGCTTGCGGCAAATAATATATCTGGCGAAGTCAGACAGGTCTGATTTCTCACTCTTTGGTGCCATAGTAACTTGTGGGACCCCTTGGGTGTTAAAGTTCTCTGGTAAGTAAGGGTGAGGTTTATCAGGATAAAATGATGTTGCAAGAGCATCTAACTTAGTCTCTAAGGCTTCTGTTGGTTGTTGCTGGAACTGTGGCTGGTCACTGGCAGTCACCTTGTTGTTGGCAGGAGGTGATGTGGTTTGCTGTGTGAATACATTTGCTTTGTGGACTTGAAGAGGCTCAGGCTTGTGCTGGTTGGAGGTCTCTGTGTTGAGAGTCCGAACAGTAATGTTAGTAGGTGGAACAGGAGAGGATTCTGTATCATTGCAAACACGATGCCTTAGCACATATTCACTGGTGGGTTCAATTGGATCTTCCACTTCTGCTGGAATAGAACAGTCTGAGCTAGTACTTTCTCCCATTGCTTGTTCAAGGAAATTTAGCCTTGCTAAGGCAGCTGCTTCCTCCCTTTCCACCTGCAGAATCTTTATTTGGGATTCCGCCCTTGCTTGGTGAGCTGTCCTCTCTGCTGGGTGAGCTTCTATCTCAGCTTCCTTTCTGGTAAATGAGTTTCACACTTTATTTTCTTTCAGAATTGCGCAGGCCTCCATTACCTTGTTGCTTAACGTTGATCTGGTCTCCTGCAATTGAGCAATGAGGAGTTCCGCTTTATCCTTTGCATCTTGCACTAAGAGTTTTATTTGTTGGTTTAGTTCATCAGTCTTAGACAGTTCTGCTAAAGAGCAGTCCTTTAAGAAAGCTGTGTATTTTGCAGACAGTCGCTGGTAGCGCTCATACGCTGCAGATAGGCGATCTGTAGTCTCCTAATTCAGCTTGTTGATTGCAGTGTAGAAAGACTGACGTGCAGGGAGTAGTTTTGTCCCACAGTTCCCACAGATTGCTGGAGAACTCATCTCTAGTGGTTTTGTAGTTTTCTCTAAGCTTCTGTGTTGGTATAATTGTGCGTTTGGGTCTTACACTTTGCTCTGCAATATCTACAGAATCCGTATCTGTGTAAATTATGCGATAAATGAATGCTTGGAGACTTGTCTAGACATTTTTTTAAGTTTTGCAAAAAATGGAAACTGTCTCTTTAAGAAGACGAACAGCAGCTTAGACGAGTGGGATAACACAGTTCAATGCAGAGAAATAGTTTTCAACATTCACTGAAGTGCAGTAAGCTTGTGTGACCATGTGCTTTCACAAGATGGTGGATGGCATTGAGCTTGATTGCAGATTAAACATACACATCTTTTCAGCAGGCTGTAGGAATTCTACCACGTTTTGACTATTTTGACTCCAACTGTTGTAATAGTGACTTATCTGTTGTTGAGACCTCTATGCCTGGCCTGTATAAGCAGATCCAATCACAGCAGACAGTCTTTATCAGATAGCTTGAACTCAACAGACACCAATTCTTCCATAAGCAAGGATTTTACTACAAGTAGCAGGTATAGCTGACAACGAACTGTAACAGATGGTTGAAAGATGGTATCTGTAGGTCAAAACATGGTAATGTGTTCCCGGATGCGAATAGATTGTGTGCGGCCTAGACATAAGTGGCCATCTTCTTCCTCATGAGACAGAGTGAACCAGGAAGAGGAAATTACATCAGAAGATGGGAGGGAATAAAGATGATAACAGAGTAGCATGGTGCAATGACCAAAACCACCACAATATGACAGTATAATAACCAATTACATAAATATATAATGTGCTCAGAAAATTGTTAAAATATAAATATGTACAGGTACCTTCATCCCATATATAAATGAGAAGAGAAAGATTTTGGAATGGGGCTGCGGGATTTTCATGGTACCATCATGAACTACTTAAAAAAGAGAGATTTTATTTAAATCCATACAAACAACATATATATTAAAACATGATCATTTGACAGTGTTCCCAGAGTGATGACAAAATTGATCTCTTATCCTCAGTGTAGGTTGTAGGCCTGTATTTCTCTACATGTTTCGCGATAGGCCTGCTTCCTCAGGAGAGTGTACAGGTTTACAGGGGAATTTGTACACTAGGAACAATAACATAATTGGTATATGATTATAAACAGCATATTAAAGGTATACAAGAACATAATTAATGTGAACATTGATGCTACATGCATGTTTATCACTGTGGGAAGAGCTCACCTCAAGGTCTGGAACACATCACATAGGTGCTCGGGCTAGGAAAGTTCTCACGGGCAAGCATGGGAGGACATGATATCGGGTATTTATTCCTATATAATATAGTGGAAGTCAGTATGTATTTAGTTTACCTCTATCTTATAGTAGACTTTAAGTAATAGTTGCTGGCTGTCAAGATTATAAATCCATAACACCCATAGTGGTTACTATATTAAACAGAACAAAGTAAAACAAAAATACACAATTACTGACCTGAGATAAATTTCCAAAAATGGATCTCTGTTTCCGGCTGGTATAGCCGGCTAGAGAAATCCTTATTGCAGCGATGGGGATAGCCACAGGGGGGAGGGGGGCGCTAGGCTCAGTGTAGTGTCATTCAGAGGACTGCTTTTGTAATGTAGCTAAGGGTTATATCTAGATGGAATACAGGAGATATATGGTATAAATAAATTGTATTTTTTTGAAGCACCACTCCACTGATCGCCGCATTGCATGCCCCCCTTGGGCGCGCGCCGGCATGTTATCCTGCTCATATGACGTCCACTCAGGATAACTCAACCACTTCCAAGCCGTCATTCTACATACGGTGGTAGGGAAGTTGTTAAAGAAGTACTGGAAAGCTTTAGGGCGTTTGGCCGGGGAATTAAAACCTTGCGCTTTGTGGGTGATAATAGAATACTTAGAATATACCTTAGACGTCATGGAAGGACAAAGCACACTCCTCACAATAAAATGGCATTACCATATCTAGGAACCATGAACTTGACACCCAAGCTAACCCTTCATTATGGATTGAAGTAGAAATTGAGAGCGCTGGAACCAGGGGAGATAGAAGATATAAAAAAGGAAGAAAGTTAAGTAGGTACAAAGACATATCATAAAGCCATAGGCCTAGTGCAATAGACGCATATTGTAACAAACTAAACCTATTCCGGTGGGTCAAAACCCACCCCAGGATCCAAACCCAGGATATCAATTGTGAGGTTTCCCCAATTTTGCTCAATAGAAGCAAGGTCACAGGAGTGGCATGCATGTCCACCCCGGCTAATTCCAATTTCAATACAATAGAACAGAAGGTAAAGCATTTGGCAATGAACAAGAACAAACACGATGATTGCAGTTTAGCCTCATCTGTAATTCTAGGTAGCTGAGCCTCATACTCCATAGTTTCTGGGGCACAGTTTGGATGCTGAACAGTTCCACAGTTGTAAAAAGGGTGACATAATGGCTTTTACCACCATGCAACTGCTGACAAAAGTTAGCCATCATGTAGCTGTGGAAAAATACATATAGTCATATCATAACCCGGCACAGTTTTGTCAACTGGAAAGAAGAAAAAATACAAAAGACAAACAGGTCCAGAAGTGGACAAATCCGCTACCATGTACAGTGGGAATTGGTATCAGGAAGAAGTGAAGAGTGGATATCCCCTGATTGGGGGGACTTCTGAGCTTTCAGGTGACTTGCAGGGACCGTTGACTGGACCGTAGCAGTGATAAAGGATGGTTTGCCTGTCATGGAGGTGATTTGGCCGATGGTCCCCTGGAAATAATTCCCAGCTCCAGCAGAAGATTCTCAATATCCTGGAAGGTGAAGAATGAGTGGGATTTACCCCTATGGGTAAAGGAGAGCCTGAAGGGAAAGAACCAATGATATCTCATCTGTCGATTCAGCAACTGCTGTAAAAATGGCTTCAGATTCAGACTTTGTGAACCATGGATAGAGTGAGGCCTGCGAACAACTGGATTGGCACTCCATAGAGAGATACATCCTGTATATTTCTGGCCCCGAACATCAATTTTTCTTTAATTCTTTAGTAATGTGATTTGGCGATGATATCTCGCTGAAGGTCGTCGGACCGTGGTACAGTCAGAGAGTGGTGGACCCTGTCAATTTCCAGCTGGTGGGGTGAGATGTCAGGGATCAGGCATCAGCTCCCGAACTGCTTCTTCCAGGTCTGTATGTATCATCGGAATACCCTGAATGTGCACATTATAGTGGCAAGACCTGTTTTCTAGGTCCTCTCTTTTGGCATAAGCCTCCTCCAATTTACTCTGAACCCATATACTGTAGGTGTTCTGATTAACATGTTCAACAGTGCCTTCTACTTTTGCCTCAATTATATTGAATCTGTCTCCAATACCCTGTATGTTTCTTTTAAGATCAGTGGTTATGATGGAACAGGCTTTAGAGAGTTCTTGTTGTAACAGCATGGAGAAGCATGCTCCAGGGTAGGGAGCCTGTGGTTATGCAGGGGAGGCAGGAGTAGGACTGGGCTGGCTAAAGTCTATCTCAGCCAGTTCAGCTATGTTTCTATCCATAGAGTAGGCAGGGAAGACATGACTCTCTCATGACACCCTCTTGTTCTGCATCCAGATCACCTGAGGTCTGGGAGGAGAAAGGGTCTCGTTTTGCTGTGATCGGCAACCTCTCTGCTGTCTGGGGAGGCTGAGGCTGGGAAGGACCCGGGCCACCTCGTGTGTCTCCTCTGGTTGTACGTTTATCAGACAGAGAAGAGCTGAGATCCTGATGATCATGGCTGATCTCTCAGGTGTACCAGTTTATGAAGCTGAGATGAGGAATGGAGAACATGTTCTTCACTTCTCATCACAGGACACAGCCTTCTGTCATTCACTTTTACACAGATGGCCGGTTCATGGAGGTGAGATCTGAAGATCACATGGTCATCTCTGTAAAATATCTCAGTCCCAGATTCTCCAGCTCAGAGGTGGACAATATGGGTGAGAAGCTGCTGTGATGAGAGGACGGAGGTTTCTTTCTTCCTAATATCAGCAGCAGCAAGCTTAAAGATTGATATAAATAATAACTATATATGTTTATGTGTGTTATATATATATTGTGACAGCAGGCAGGTAGAGACGCCTGGTTGCATACAGGATGGCAGGTACATCTGCCCAAGATTCAAAGTGTATACAGACTTATACCACTAAGGGGAGTGCTGAGTCTTGCAGGGGTAGAGGTTATGAGTCCAGCTGGGCTAAGCTGGCTCATTAAGACCTCTACATAAACTCCCAGTAAGCATAGGTGAGTGCTCAACCCTGGAACCAGTTTTTCTGTGTCTGCAAACTGGGGAGTAAAACATCCTGTACACGGTAAGGCATGTGTGGCTGTGTAACCTGCAGGGAGAGATAGGAGCTTTGTACAGCAGTAGACTGTACCCAGCTGCCAGACAGGGAAACCTATTGTGCAGTCAGTGGCCAAGTGGCCTAGGATTTATTTTGTTATTGGTGTTTGTTTTGCTGTGTTTTTTCATTGTAACTAGTGGGAATAGAACTACATTTTTGTTTTTCACCTGAAACTGCTGTCTCGCTGTGCCTAAAATTGTGTAGTGAACCCTTCCAGGGAGCCAAACACACCCGCTGCCGAGCTAACCCCCTTACAATATATATATATATGTTTCTTTTAGGACCCAATTCACATCTGAGCAATGCAGAATTGTTGGCAGAATTGCGCAATTTTTGCCACAATTGCAAATTGCTGTAAAATTGTGACAAAATACGCAATGTGCTTTTGGGTGCCATTCATTGTTAATAAGTTAGCAGACATGCATTTTGCCACATTTTGTCATTTCACAAATACACTACCAACGTGCCAAAAAGTACATGGAAAAAATGCACAATGCTCCATGCCCAAAAATTTTTCAGTTTTGCTTTTTGGGCTTTTTTGTGCGCATTTTGGTACTTTTTTAACATGTAAAGGCGGTCCCCTAGTTACAGACATCCAACATACAAACAACTCCTACTTACAAAGGAGGGAAGGAAGAGGATTTGAGATTAAAGCCCCGTACACACGTGACGACGATCGCATGTATGATCGTGTCAAATCGTATGTTGGCTGTTGTATGTAGCATACTGACTGCACTACACGATCGTACGACCGCAGAAAGAATGTTCAGGTGCATGTAATTAGCATCTGGCCGTTCCTGACTTCGGAGCATGCGTGTTTTGCACAATACAACTTTGTTGTACCAACTGCTCTGTACACACGATACAACGGTCGTATGAGAGCTTGTTGGTACGACCAAGTTTTCTAGTCTGCTCATACAACTCCCTTGTATGACCGTCGTATGTTCGACTGTTCAAATTGTGCATATGAATGATCAATATCACATACAACGGTCGTTAGTACGACCTGTTGTATGCGATTGTGTACGGGGCTTAAATCTCCCCCTAGGAAGGGAAATTCACTCCTGGAAGAGTTATTATGGGAAAAAGGGGTCTCCACTGATGCTTTATCACCAATCCTTGTTTCCACAACAACCCAAAATTTTCTAAATCCAATTATCATTGGGACAGGAAGTGAGGTGAAATCTTCTGAACAGAAACATAGACAGCAAAACAAACATTACAGGGGTGTTACCCCTTCCCTATGCTATCTAAAAAGCTTAATATGGGGGGGATGCAGAGAAAACACTGAAACGCCATTTTGTCCTGGACTCCATTTTAAGATGCCCCTTCTTCACTCTCTCTCTCAGTGTCCTCCCCTCCATTTCACATTCCACAGTTTGCATGTACAGGGAAGATCTAATTTCTAGGTTCAATTACTGTATTTCATGTATTAGCCATTAAGAGCATTCACTTTCGTTTCTCCTTAATCTCAACCCCATAGCTCTAGGCGTGTTGAAATGGAGATTTCCTCCTTGCCCTGAGGAGGAGTTTTGCCAATTATTATAATTGCCAACCTATAGCCTCATATTCTTTGGAATATCATTAACTTTGTATAATTGATAACCTATAGTGTTATATGTTACAGAATATCATTAACTTTGTAACGCCCTTCACAATAATGTATAAATGCTTGACTCAAAGAAATACAATTTAGAATAACTTTGGCGTGTAACCTGTCTGTGTGTCTACTTTCCACGCAAAGGTTATTCTCACTAGGATCCTTTAAAAGATATTCTGGGTCAGTTCATGCCAGTCAGCACAGCAGGCCTCACTGACACCCCAACACTTAACAATAGTTGTTTTGGCTGAGGCTACACTTATATAAAATATACCTGTTCCGACTTACAAACAAATTCAACTTAAGAATAGAGTTCATTGAACCTCTGGAAGTTCGGGTTCTGCTGGTTCGGCCAACCTTCAGGACAAATTCCGGGTTCGGGTCTGGACTTGACCCGAACTTTGACCCAGACCCCGAACCCCATTGAAATCAATGGGGACCCAAACTTTTAGGCACAAAAATGGCTGTAATAAAGTCCTAGAGGTCTGCAAAAGGAAGGAAAATGGGGGTAAGGGTCAGACAAGTGAAATGGGGTTAGGAAATAACTTAAAATAATTTTTAACCTAAAATCACATAAAAAAATCAAAAATGGAGGTGGATGTGGAGTTGGGGGTTGAGGAGGCGGTGAAAGTGGCGGTGGAGGAGGAGGAGCCAACACTGTTTTTTTTATTTTTGGAATTTTCTTGGTTTTTTTTAAACCAGCAATGTAGATGCACTTTTTAATTTTGTGCAAGAAACAATAATCTGTCCCTTTAAGCAACAATAGGAACCTCTCCCTATAGGACTAGGAGCTGATTTTAGAACAGTAATATGGCTCCATGCGGCTGAAACAGGCTTTTCCCACACACTGTGAAGATGATTTTAGAACAATAATCTTTCCTTTAAAGCAACAGCTGGAGGCTTTCCCTGTACAACTTGATGATGATTTTAGAAGAATAATCTTTCCCTTAAAGCAACAGACTCTCCCTAGTCCAGTCAGATGGTTCTGTGCAGCAGGATGAGGTGTGCAATCTGTCCCTCAAAGCAGCAGTACTCGTATCTCTCCCTCCCTCAAAGCAGCAGTACTCGTATCTCTCCCTCCCTCAAAGCAGCAGTACTCGTATCTCTCCCTCCCTCATAGCAGCAGTACTCGTATCTCTCCCTAGTCCACAATCAGATGGTTCAGTAATGCAGGATGAGATGTTCTGCAATCTGTCCCTAACAGAGCCAGCAGCATCCTCTCCCTACACTATCCTGAGATCATGTGACATGCAGCACGGTGACTCCAGCCCCATATAGAGGCTGGGTCACATGGTGCACTGGCCAATCACAGCCATGCCATTAGTAGGCATGGCTGTGATGGCTTCTAAGGGCAAACCAGTGAAACACTTGTTGATTGGCTGCCCTTGGCAGCTTTTTAACACGTGGAATCAAATACCAAAAACCCGGACTTTTTTTTTGAAATGTTCGGGTCCGGGTCCCGGACACCCCAAAGTTCGGTACGGACCCTAACTTTACAGTCCGGGTTCGCTGAACTCTACTAATGTTACTTCATGGTCTCCATCCATGACCCATGGACTGTGCCAGTCTGCTTCTGCTAATAATCACAAAGTGTCCTCGACTATCAATATGTTCTGTTTTGGAGTACCCTGTGTCACCCACCAATCCCCTCCTAAGTTTTCCACTACCAAATAAACTGCAAAAAGACATCCCCTAGACTGTGCAATGAGCCAGGGTGTAAAGAACGTTTTTGTGTGCCAGGCTGCCTGTGTACTGTTTTTGTGGTAGAAGCAGTCTAAATGAGAGCGGCCCCTTCGGAGGCAGTGCTTCATAGCAAGGGTGGAACCTTCTTACTCAAAAGTAAACCTGAAGTATTATACTTGCCTAATGCAGAGCTGTCACCATGTATGCAGAGGGGCCTCGAACAAGGCACCGGCTCACACATGGGGCCTTAGTACAGTAGTAGTTTTATATTTTACAATGTTACCACTCGCTTCCTCCAGAGGTATATTTTACAATGTTACCACTCGCTTCCTCCAGAGGTATATTTTACAATGTTACCACCAGCTTCCTCCAGAGGTATATTTTACAATGTTACCAGTAGCTTCCTCCAGAGGTATATTTTACAATGTTACCACTAGCTTCCTCCAGGGGTATATTTTACAATGTTACCACTTGCTTCCTCCAGAGGGATATTTTACAATGTTACCACTAGCTTCCTCCAGAGGTATATTTTACAATGTTACCACTTGCTTCCTCCAGAGGGATATTTTACAATGTTACCAGTAGCTTCCTCCAGAGGTATATTTTACAATGTTACCACTGGCTTCCTCCAGAGGTATATTTTACAATGTTACCACCAGCTTCCTCCAGAGGTATATTTTACAATGTTACCAGTAGCTTCCTCCAGAGGTATATTTTACAATGTTACCACTAGCTTCCTCCAGAGGTATATTTTACAATGTTACCACTAGCTTCCTCCAGGGGTATATTTTACAATGTTACCACTAGCTTCCTCCAGAGGTATATTTTACAATGTTACCACTTGCTTCCTCCAGAGGGATATTTTACAATGTTACCACTAGCTTCCTCCAGAGGTATATTTTACAATGTTACCAGTAGCTTCCTCCAGAGGTATATTTTACAATGTTACCACTTGCTTCCTCCAGAGGGATATTTTACAATGTTACCACTTGCTTCCTCCAGAGGGATATTTTACAATGTTACCAGTAGCTTCCTCCAGAGGTATATTTTACAATGTTACCACTTGCTTCCTCCAGAGGGATATTTTACAATGTTACCAGTAGCTTCCTCCAGAGGTATATTTTACAATGTTACCAC
>BLSH010368312.1:277522-291435 GCA_018402905.1 Glandirana rugosa | reverse complement strand
TTGCCTGCTGCCACTAGGTAAGTGCTCTAGCCGGCTAACGTGTACATTCTTTAGAGATCTGTATCTATCCTAAGATCCATCGGATCTTGAAGGATATGGAGCCATCTAGAGGCAATGGTAATGTGCTCAGTTTGTCTCTGAAGTGAGGCATCCACCTTAGGCATGGCCTCCCAAAGCTTAGCAACCCTAGCGCAAAAAAGGGTACAAATTTGAGACCCTGATGGACGTTCAATCTTTTATCGGGCCTTGCCCATTCATCTTTCATTATTTCCTGTATTAAAGACCAAAATAATGGGAAGGACAGGAATGACCTTTTCAAGTCTGGATAATACTCTCGCTGCACAAAATACTAAGCGCTTTTGAAGAGCTTCTCAGGCGCTTTTGAAGAGCCTTCCATTGCTTTCAATGGAGAGGGGAATTTTCCACCATCCAGCCAGCGCAGTGCTCCAGAGCGAGAGCATTCATTGAGTTTAAAAGAAATAGGATTTCGTGAGCTCTTCAGGCTCCTGAACAACGCATGAAAAGCACCCCAGCGAGAAAGGGGTCCTAGGCTCGACTCACACCCATGCATCTCCAGCATATCACATCGCGCAGACCCACACCACAGACATGTCCCATAGGAAACAATGCCAAATAGACTGTAGTGCCGATCTGCAAAAACGCACCCAAAAACGCACGGGTGCGAATCAGGGCAAAAGAACTGTAGCGATATGTTGCCTCTGGCTCTGATTCTGAAGCTGAAGCGGAAGAGTGCCACCTTGGCCTTCCAGCTGCCCTTGACTGCAGCCTTAATATAGTGCTTCACCTGGCATGCATCTGCTGCATTACCACATGCGGCCTCCTTTAAACAAGAGAAGTATACATGCCTCCCTGGCAGGGAGTTTGCCCGCACCCCAGCAGGCCTTCTCCTCCCGGGCCGAGGCCCTCCCAGAAGATGAAGAGGATCTGCGCCCGCTTAACCACATGCTAGCACTTAGCGGTTGCTTCTTGGTGTTGCAACAGCCATTGGCCAAGGCTCGCGGCAATGCAATGAGGCACCTGAGAGGGTGACCTGGAGTGGCGTTCCACATGGATTTTATCCCGCCGCCGACCACTCCTCTGAGCCGACTTATCACACACTGAGCGATTCATTCCTTGCTGGTGATGCGGCTCCTTGGAACTTCCCTGCAGGCGTTTATCCCGCATCCGGGTCTTCTCTGTGTGAAGAGAAGAATGCACTCTTAAAAAAAAAAAACTCTTTCATGCGTTCTTCAGTGCTATAGAGGCAGGCAGGAGGACGCAGGACACACAAGACAGCCAGAGATCTATCCAGCAATTCCAGGGCACAGCCCTGTTGAGACCCCACATCATTCAGCATAGAGGCAGTGATTATGAGACAAGCTGGGCCCCAGGTGTTGTAATCACCACAGAGAAGCAGGAAGCAGAGCATGGGAGAGGGCGTTCCTAATATACCAGGAAGTGGCCACTCTCAGCAACCTCCTGAGAATTCCTGTGGGACTACAAGCCTCAGCCTGCCTGCTGTTCATCCATTTGTCACACAGCCCAATCCAGCAACGTCTAACGCTTCCTAGAGGCCGGTGTACCCCTCTATACCGCTGAAGCGAGACTCTGTCCTTGCTGTCTTCACCACTTCGCCACACAGCCCCACTAGCAGTGTTTAACCGCTTCCTAAAGGCCGGTGTACACATGCAGTTCTTTAAACTGCTGAAGTGAGACTCGCCTGCCGCCGCACAGCCCATCCAGCAGTATTTAACCCCTTCAGCCCCGGAAGGATTTCCAGCTTTAGGACCGGAGCCCTTTTTGCGATTCGGCGCTGCGTCGCTTTAACTGACAATTGCGCGGTCGTGCGATGTTGCACCCAAACGAAATTTGCGTCCTTTTTTTCCCACAAATAGAGCTTTCTTTTGGTGGTATTTGATCCCCTCTGCGTCATTTCTGATCGCCGCTATAAACAAAAGAAGAGAAACAATTTTGCGAAAAAACCCAAATTTCTTACTTTTTCCTAAAATACAAATCCAAAAAAAAAAAAAATAAAAAAACATTTTTTTTTCACCGTTTTTGGTCGATTTATATTCTTCCTCATATTTGGTATAAAAAAAAATCGCAATCGGCGTTTATTGATTGGTTTGCGCAAAAGTGGTCGCGTTTACGGATGATGAGAATTCATTTTTGGGGTTATTATTTTTTACTAATAATGGCGGCGATCTGCGATTTTTAGCGGTACTGCGATATTGGGGCGGACATGTCGGACCATTTTGACACTTTTTTGGGACCATTGGCATTTATACAGCGATCAGTGCTATAAAAATGCACTGATTACTGTGTAAATGTCATTGGCAGTGAAGGGGTTAACCTGCAGGGGGCGCTCTAAGGGTTAACTGTGTTCCCTGGGCATTCTAACTGTGTGTGGGCTGCCCTAGCTGGGGAGGGGAAGTGATCACAACCTTCATGTAGAGGAACGCTGTGATCGCAGCCCTTCCCCCTCACACAGAGCGGAGGTCCGTGTTTACTTACACTAACCTCCGCTCCTTCGCTCCGGGGGGCCCATCGCGGGTAGCCGGCGGCAATCGAAGCCGCCGCACCCGCTCCCTGGCCCTCCCCGAACACAGTGAGCGCGCGGGCGCGCCTCAGACGGCGCGCGCACGCTCACTAAACTCATTCCCGCAGCCGCCGTCGTATGACGGCGATTTGCGGGAACGAGCCACTTTGCCGCCGTCAGATGCCGATCGGCGGTCGGCAAGTGGTTAACCACTCTCTAAAGGCTGGCGTACACATGCAGTACTTTATACTGCTTCACTGAGACCCAGCACCAAGGGTACCCCACAAGGGCAGATTTACAGCCCAGACAAGGGATCTTCTGAACTCAGGAGATCGCATGACATTAGAAGGTTTCGCAGAAAGTCTCCTACCTTGCTTCTTCTTGTGTGTGTGTATGAATATATCTATTTGTCTTAAGAGGCGTCCGGAGCGAGGACGAAAAAAGAACACCGCATGGGGCAGACAGCCGCCTCTTATAGGCTTGGGAAGAGGTTGTCCTGAAGGGGTCAGAGGGGCGGAGCCGACCCATAGTAGGTGGACATGAGGAGGTCCAGGAAAGGCATTTTTACCTACAGGTAAGGTCTATAATGAGGCTTGCCTGTAGGTAAAATCAATATCTTCTAAACTTCTACGGTTTAGGAGATATACCCCTTGCATGCGCCGTAACGTCCCGGCGAATACCCGGTGCATAGCGCCGGACCTTGCCAGAAAGTCTGACAGAAAGATAGGCTCCCGCGCACATGACGTCTCGCGGCTCCGACCACTCACAGCGCTGGAGCCGCAAACCCAGAAGAGTCCCCACAGGGAAGAAGGAAAGCACCCTCTGCAGGGACCGGGCAGCCCAGTGGGACCTTCGTTCTGAGGAGAGTATTTCATAATGAGCTAGTATGCAGTGCACTAGCTCATTATGCCTTTCCCTTTACAGGTTTTTGTTTTTTTTCTGATAGACAACCGCTTTAACTTTTGGTTTCACTTTTAAGGCCTCATACACACGGGCGTTTTATGATAAATAAGCAAAACGCCAGGTCCGACGGTTTTTAAAAAATCAGCGTTTTTTGCGGCGTTTTGCATCGGCGTTAGCGAGCGTTAGTGAGCGTCGGCGTCAATAGGCGTTTTTTAAAAAAAAATCAGTCCTCTGCTATTTTTCAACCTAAAAACGCCGGCGTCAAAAAACGCTTGTTAACGCCGGTATGGCGTTAGCGGGCGTTAGCAAGCGTTAGTGAGCGTTTTGCCGATTGGCGTCAAAAAACGCTACAGCTACAGAACGCGATGGTCCCGCGTTCTAAAAACAGCTCACTAACGCCGACGCCCTCTACTGCTCACTAACGCCGGCGTTTTTAGAAGGCCATTGAATAACATGGAGAGCTGCAAAAAACGCCTACAAACGCCGGCGTGCAAAACGCCCGTGTGTATGAAGCCTCAGCTGCTCTGTAATCACATTGTCTCAAGAGATCACAGGCAGCCCTCCGCCCTTCTATACAGATCTCAGGTGTTCTCAGTGGAAAAACTTCTCCTCTCCTGAGAACAAATGTTCTCCTCTTCATAAACAGGGGGCTGGTAGAGAAAATTTATCTCTGAGGACTGAAATGAGATAAATTATCTCTGTTTGATAAATGTATATACTGGTATACACAATTTTGGCTGTCTAGCCAGAGGAGGAGGAGGGGGGAGGGCGCGCCGCTCCTTGCCGCTCCCCCTGCTTGTAAGGCCATATGCTGGGCTGTGCCATCGTTCTGCGCTGCATTGCCCTCCGTCTGAGCCCAGCCACCCGGCTCCGTGCCGCTGCCCATCCTCCTGTTGCTAATAATAGCCGTGTGATTAGCCGGCGGTGTGCGGACCTCTCTCAGCTCACATCCGACACCAAGTCCACATGCATGCCAACTTTTACACTGCATTTTTTTTATTAATTTATGGCATTATTGAGTGCTGTGAATTCACTTAATTGGTGTTAACTGGAAACATTACTTTCAATATCCTAATTATTTTGAGCACAGGTCACCAATTTATTACTGTGGTTGCGCTAATTGATTTCGTATCACATCGGTCCAGTATACATTGGATGCGCTGTATAGCACTGTGCTGTGTGTGAGCGGATTTTAAACTTGCTTACTGGTATTATAGAGAAACTTGTGATGAGCATGATTAATCCCTTCTTTTCATGTGGCTTGGGGGACATGCAACTGAATATGGGCCAAAGATTATGTTTCTGGTGAACATATTAAATGTTGCATGTGGTGAAGAGCAGGGTTGTAGTGCTGGGTGAATGGTTCGGCCCGAGCATTACTTCGGGTCAAACACTGGCTGTTCGCCGTTCGACAAACACCTGAATTGTCGGGGCGTTCGAGCATTTGTTCAGCCCCCCGACTGCCCCACAATGCACTGCGCACCACACTCCTATATTTGAAGCCCTGATTGTGAGAAGCAATGAAGAATTTGCCCAATCAGGGCACAGAACACTAGCAGAGCTGTAATTGGAGAAAGTGAGATGACTGTGCCCAATCATGGCTCATTGCTCATAGACCCACCCCCCCACTAAAGGATCCTACCCAGAGCGGCCATTTTCAGTGTGATATTGCTGTGGAGAGAGGTAGAACAAGGCTCTGTTGAGTGCTAGTAGACAGTGTGCTATTGTGATTGCATTGTCAGTGTGGAATATTAGCTTAGTGTGAATCTAGAGATAGTTCACTCAGTGTAGTGCGACCGTTCATTTTTACTGTCAGTTTAGTGCTTCAGGGCAGGTTTACTGCTGTATATTGAAGTGCCTTTGTGCAGTTCTCCTGCACAGTGCCGCCATCAGGGGGGTACAGGGAGTACCCGGTGTCGGGCCCCACTCACCGTCTCCCTTCGCATGAAAAAAGCTGTCACCTGCGCTGCGAGCTGAGGCAGAGGGGGGCGCCATGGAGGGGGGGGGCAGCCCTTACTGATGTCCCCAGGCTGCTGCAATAAAAGATGAGGATGGGCAGAGGCAGAGAGCAGACTGGGCACTGCAAACTGTATAATTTAAAGAAAAACTTTCTCCAGCCCAGCGGACTCTTTCCTGACTTTCGGGTGCCGGGCGGTGCGCAGTGATCCGCCGTATCACAACAAGTACATGACAGTTCCCGTCTGCCAGGTGGATTGATATAGATGAGAAAAGACGGGAACTGTCATGTACTTGTTGTGATACGGCGGATCACTGCGCACCACCCGGCACCCGAAAGTCAGGAAAGAGTCCGCTGGGCTGGAGAAAGTTTTTCTTTTAATTATACAGATTGCAGCGACTAGTCTGCTCTCTGCCTCTGCCCATCCTCATCTTTTATTGCAGCAGTCTGGGGACATCAGTAAGGGCTGCCCCCCCCCCCCCCATCCATGGCGCACCTCTCTGCCTCAGCATGAGGTGCAGGTGAGTGGTTTTTTCATGTGAGGGGAGGCAGCCCATGCCCCTGGCTCCAGGACCAGTAGCCAGGGCCCAGCAGCCAGACCCCCAGGACCAGAAGCCAGGCCCCAGCAGCCAGACCCCCGGGCCCTGCACCAGTAGCCAGGGCCCAGCAGCCAGATCCCTGGCCCCAGGACCAGTAGCCAGGCCCCAACAGCCAGACCCCCAGGACCAGAAGCCAGGCCCCAACAGCCAGACCCCCAGGACCAAAAGCCAGGCCCCAACAGCCAGACCCCCAGGACCAAAAGCCAGGCCCCAACAGCCAGACCCCCAGGACCAGAAGCCAGGCCCCAGCAGCCAGACCCCCGGGCCCAGCACCAGCAGCCAGGGCCCAGCAGTAGGACCTCTGGCCCCAGGACCAGCAACCGAGACCCAGCAGCCAGACTCTAGGCCCCAGCATCCCTGACCCCAGCAGCCAGTGTGGAGTGTGTCTGTGCAGTGACTGAGTACTCAAATTAAAGTGCACCAAACAAAAGTTCACCAACCAGATAATGGAAAATAGCAATAAAAACTTCAACAGGTATGTGACACAGCTGCAAAATAACTTATACACTTTGTAATAGACTAGTGGAGTGGTGACTGGCCCCTTATCCCTATACTGAGCTGGAATCCACTTCAATAGATTATATAAAGTAACATGTTAACATTATTTACTAACACCTACAGATCAGAGGCCACATTTATCGATCTCCTATGGTCTCCAATAGAGGTATTCTATCTGATGTCCAGGGATTGGTTACAAAGTAAATATAATAATCCATTCAATGATTTCCTCTTCCAGATCCTCCCACCCTCTCTGAGATTACCGGGAGCGATGAGCTGATTGACATGAACAGGACGACTCTGAGCTGTCAGATTATGGACTTCAGACCCAACGATATAGAAATCTCTGTGTGTATGAGAAGATCCGGGGAGGAGGAGAGGACCATCTACACCTGGAGGTCTGGAGGTCTCCTCACTCTGGTCAGGATAAGTAGAGATGATGGAGGAGGCGATGAAGTGGCTGTAAATATGGAGGAGGGGAGACAACTGATGAATGGATCTGCAGGACACGAGGAACCTCTACAGCTGGAGATGACTCCTCGTATCACTATGAAGAATCTTGGTTTGTTGAAGAATCGTGGTATAGCGAAGAAGCTGGGAACATTCATCTGTCAGTGTTCTCTCCAGATAACTCCCAGCTATGACCTGGATAATGGAGCGGAATTATCTGTCCATGTAAAACACCCGGCACGGACCTCTCCGGTCTCGGTACGCAGGACCCTCAACGTCATTGGAGGTGAGGCTCTTCTCTTCTACATGAGATGGTTCTGAGCATAACTTCATGTAATTGGTCTTCTCTGACCTCCCAGGGGGTATGGACACTAATGGGATAGGAAGGTGCTTATTTGGGGACATTTCTAGTTTGTTGGGGACCTCCCAGTGAGAAGGACCCCCTCCTTCCTAGTACTGCATAGAAGAGGGAATGATGGGAGTCCCATGTGACCTGGAACACATACAGTATATGCTGTAGATGAGGATCTTTGATTGGCCTCTGACTTTCCTAATCTGTATACATGTCCCGGGTCAGTGATGGCAGCCCTGTAATGTAAAGGCATATAATGTGCTAGTATGCATCGCACCTTAGAACGAAGCCCTCCTGCACCACATTGTCAACGCTGACAGATGCTTCCATCTTCAGCCGGTCTTCCTTCTGGGTTCACGCCCTCCAGCTGTCTGATTGGTCGCACCACAGTGACGGGTATCCCTTTAGAGCGCATTTGTCGGTGACATCACCGGCTGCATGCAGTATGAATATATCCTAAACCTGCACAGTTTAGGAGATATTCACTGTACCTAAGCCTTATTATAGACTTACCTGTAGGTACAAGTGCCAAAAAAGGGTTTACTTCCACTGTAACATATTATACATTCATGTGTACAGCTGAATGAGAATTGGAGGATGGAGCTCCAGGTGAACTACTGAGATCACTTACACTTTAACCTCTTTAGGACCAGCCATTGCAGCTAAATGGTCATTCGGTGTGCTTGCAGTTCTGAGTGGTAGTCTTTTTTCTACTGTGCCCCCTCCCGTGTACAGTAACTGTGGTCACACTGTCATTGGGCAGTGCAGATCACAGAAAAAAGGTCCAGAGCCAATGATAGTGGCTCTGTACTACAGGATCTCTCTGGCCAATCACAGTGATCACAACTATAAACAATTATTTTGATTGTGCTTGTCAATGGACAGGTGCTGACCACAAGCAGAAAGTACAGAGACAATGCTGATGGCTCTGTACCTTGTGATCACTGTGACTAATCTCCCTTTCCTGTCACATAGAGCTATTGGGAGAGGAAAGAGCTGACCGCTTATCATAGGCTGTGTTCTAGTGTGCAAATTACAGTGCCCCAAAACACCTGATCATAGTGCCCCTACCTGGTTACAGCCAGCACCAGATTACATCTAGTACCAGATTACAACCAGAACCAGATTACAACCAGAACCAGATTACAACCAGAACCAGATTACAACCAGAACCAGATTACAACCAGAACCAGATTACATCTAGTACCAGATTACAACCAGAACCAGATTACATCTAGTACCAGATTACAACCAGAACCAGATTACATCTAGTACCAGATTACAACCAGAACCAGATTACAACCAGAACCAGATTGCATCTAGTACCAGATTACAACCAGAACCAGATTACATCTAGTACCAGATTACATCTAGTACCAGATTACAACCAGAACCAGATTACATCCAGAACCAGATTACATCTAGTACCAGATTACAACCAGAACCAGATTACATCTAGTACCAGATTACAACCAGAACCAGATTACATCTAGTACCAGATTACAACCAGAACCAGATTACAACCAGAACCAGATTACATCTAGTACCAGATTACAACCAGAACCAGATTACAACCAGAACCAGATTACAACCAGAACCAGATTACATCCAGAACCAGATTACAACCAGAACCAGATTACATCTAATACCAAATTACAGTCAGTGCCTGATTAGGGCGCCTTCACACTGCCCTGCTGTGCTTTGGCCATGGTGTAGGTGTATCACAGTGTACCTGCAGTTGTGTTGCGGGTTAGCTGAACTTTGCCATAGACTTCTATCATGTCCTGCGATTTTGATTAACTAAGTGCACAGGACTTTTGTTGCATTTTTCAGAAAATGCACCAAAACTGCAGGATGTAATAGAAGTCTAAGGTAGAGCGCAGCAAACCCACAATAAAACTGAATGTACGCTGTGCTGTGGCCAAAGTGCAGCGGGGCAGCGTGGAGCCACCCTACAGTCACAACCAGATGACAGTCAGGGGTTGATTTACTAAAGCTGAAAAGTGCAAAACCTGGTGCAGTTCTGCAAAGAAACCAATCAGCTTCCAGGATTTGTTGTCAAAGCTTGATTGAAGAAGCTGAAGTTAGAAGCTGATTGGCTACCTTGTGCAGCTGCACCAGATTTTGCACTCTCCAGTGTTAGTAAATCAACCCCTCAATGTCAGTGTTTCCAGTTTGCTGATCATAGCCAGGCCTAAAGTGGACGTCCAGCCAAAAGCATTTTTCCTACATAGCGGTACCCCTGTAGGGGTTGCTGGCAGATGTGGTCCACCTCTCACCTTGCGCAGCCAGGCACACAATCTTTAGACACTCAGGAGTCAAGAAGCAGTCCTTGTACTTTGTTTTTTTTTTTGTTTTATTTAAGGGATTGTAACTTGAATTGGAATAGGGCAGACATGGAATGCCCATTTGATTGTAAAAGCAATAGAGAACTATATACATCCGGTATATGCAACTTCCTCTCTTCTACCTCCAGCACAAACTTGTTTGCAGAACTACAGCTCCCAGGACCTGCTAGCACTGAATTGCAGGCCTGACACTGGCTCAGGCAGACCCAAAGCAAAAATGCCCTTTGCAGGCAGGAACCACGGACCCCTTGGGTGTAGCAAAATAGGTAGTACTTAGTGTTAGCTGTCCCATGTGGCTACTGATCCCAGTACCACCTCTCCAGGCTCTGTCAGCCCTCCTGGCCACAGCTGCCTCTTTCCATTGCCCGTGCCACCACAGTCCTCCTGTCTGGATTTGCACCCATCCCAGACTGCTCCATCCCAGTACTCTCAGGCATGCCTTGCAGTCCTGCTGACTGTGTGTCACTCACCAACCCTCTTGGCTGCAACTTGTTGTCCCTCCTGGAGAATTGCCTGGCAGTGTTCTCATTCTCATGCTTTCCTCTCCTTGCTCCCGTGCCTCCTGTCCAGGACACCCCTTTTGGTTGTAGAAACGTCCCGTCTACACCTGAGCCCAGGCCCAAGGTCACCCCTCCCCTGACTGGGGAGCTCCCTCAAGGGCCATGACAGCCTAACATTCCATCTCCAGCTTCCACCCAAACAACTCCTCCCCAGCTGGGCTGACACTGAGTACATGGGGAGGCCTGCCCCCTGCCAATCCAAGTTGGGGATTGGTCAGGGCCCTCAGAATACTCCAGACAGCTCCACTTCACCTCTCCTCCTTTCTTTCCAGAAGGTCCCAGCACATTCTGGAAATAAGTGGGAGATCTCAGTGATGCTGCCTGTGAGTCATCCACCTATCCCTGGATTTCTGCCAACCCAGAAAACAAAAACAAACAGGCCTGGCTGCATAAATTTGGCTACACTGACAAAAAAACCTCTCTCACATCTAGCACACTAGAGGGTGCTACACTTAGGTTTGGATGAAGTTTAGAAGAATTAAACACCTTTCAGGTTCTGCTTCTATCCTGAGCTTTGTTAAAGGGATTTCCCCTCACCTCCTGTCCTGTTAAAAACATTTAACCACAGGAAGTGAGAGGAACTCTCCAAGAGTAACAAAGAAATAAGTAGGGGAGGGCTAGAACCCCTGTCATATTTTTTATTTCTGAAACATACTACAAAAGAAAAGAGCTTTAAGTGTCTCTCCCAAAAAAAAATCAATCAAGACACAAAGCTCATGCATATCCAAATCAACGTAATATAATGGAAATTATTACTTTTTAACCCATTATTTCTTAAGCGATCATCCTCGGACCCCAAACATACAGTCAGGTCCATAAATATTGGGACATCGACACAATTCTAATGTTTTTGGCTCTATACACCACCACAATGGATGTGAAATGAAAGGAACAAGATTTGCTTTAACTGCAGACTTTCAGCTTTAATTTGAGGGATTTACATCCAAATCAGGTGAACGGTGTAGGAATTACAACAGTTTGTATTTGTGCCTCCTACTTTTTAAGGGACCAAAAGTAATGGGACAATTGGCTGCTCAGCTGTTCCATGGCCAGGTGTGTGTTATTCCCTCATTATCCCATTTACAAGGAGCAGATAAACGGCCCAGAGTTCATTCCAAGTGTGCTATTTGCATTTGGAATCTGTTGCTGTCAACTCTCAATATGAGATCCAAAGATCTGTCACTATCAGTGAAGCCATCATTAGGCTGAAAAAACAAAACAAACCCATTAGAGAGATAGCAAAAACATTAGGTGTGGCCAAATCAACTGTTTGGAACATCCTTAAAAAAAAAGAACGCACCAGTGAGCTCAGCAACACCAAAAGACCCGGAAGACCACGGAAAACAACTGTGGTGGATGAGCGAAGAATTCTTTCCCTGGTGAAAAAACAGGAGGTAGGTGTATGTATAGAAGGTAGGTGTATGTGTGTCAAAGTCAACAATCAAGAGAAGACTTCACCAGAGTGAATACAGAGGGTTCACCACAAGATGTAAACCATTGGTGAGTCTCAAAACCAGGAAGGCCAGATTAGAGTTTGCCAAACAACATCTAAAAAAGCCTTCACAGTTCTGGAAGAACCTCCTATGGACAGATGAGACCAAGATCAACTTGTAGCAGAGTGATGGGAAGAGAAGAGTATGGAGAAGGAAAGGAACTGCTCATGATCCTAAGCATAGCACCTCATCTGTGAAGCATGGTGGTGGTAGTGTCATGGCGTGGGCATGTATGGCTGCCAATGGAACTGCTTCTCTTGTATTTATTGATGATGTGACTGCTGACAAAAGCAGCAGGATGAATTCTGAAGTGTTTGGGGCAATATTATCGGCTCATATTCAGCCAAATGCTTCAGAACTCATTGGACGGCGCTTCACAGTGCAGATGGACAATGGCCCGAAGCATACTGCGAAAGCAACCAAAGGGAAAGAAGTGGAATGTTATGCAATGGCCAAGTCAATCACCTGACCTGAATCCGATTGAGCATGCATTTCACTTGCTGAAGACAAAACTGAAGGGAAAATGCCCCAAGAACAAGCAGGAGCTGAAGACAGTTGCAGGAGAGGCCTGGCAGAGCATCACCAAGGATGAAACCCAGCGTCTGGTGATGTCTATGCCTTCCACACTTCAGGCTGTAATTTACTGCAAAGGATTTGCAACCAAGTATTAAAAAGTGAAAGTTTGATTTATGATTGTTAATCTGTCCCATTACTTTTGGTCCCTTAAAAAGTGGGAGGCACATATACAAACTGTTGTAATTCCTACACCGTTCACCTGATTTGGATGTAAATCCCCTCAAATTAAAGCTGGAAGTCTGCAGGTAAAGCAAATCTTCCTTTCATTTCACATCCATTGTGGCGGTGTATAGAGACAAAAACATTAGAATTGTGACGATGTCCCAATATTTATGGACCTGACTGTATAAGCCAAAGAACATTATCCATATTTATTTATTTTTATTTATTTCAGGTACTTATATAGAGCTGTCAGTTTTACGCAGCGCTTTACATATACATTGTACATTCACATCAGTCCCTGCCCTCAAGGAGCTTACAATCTAAGGTGCCTAACTCACATTCATACATATAGTAGGGCCAATTTAGACATATTCCCCTCCAAAGATCACCGTCTGAGATCACCTCTATGTAGCACCCTCTAGTGTGTGCTTCTAGGGTGAGAGTAGGAGAAAGCATATTTTGACCTGGAATAACCTGAGTCATTGCATTGGGTCAAGGTTACTGGAGGTCAGGGCTGGAGTACTCATCCTGTTAGCTCTCTGGTGCCTCCCCCTGGTGTCTGGAAGGTTGGAAAACCTTTTAGAATTAGAGGGCATCAGTTAGGAGGAGCTGCCATGAATATTTATGGGGCCTCAGCCAATCCCAAGAAGTGGACACTCAGGGGACTGAGACAACCCCATAAATTGACCTGTGCCATTTGAGCAGGGGAGTCGGTGGAAGATGGAGCTACAGTGCTCAGGAGAGCCCATCAGGGACCCCTTTCAGGGAGGGGTGGTACCTCGGGCTGGGTGCTCAGGAAAGCTGACCTGGAAGGGTCCTGACACTGGATGTGGTGGAAGGATTCATGCCGGAGAGGCAGCAGAAGGAGCAAGGAGAGACAGTGAGTAGATCAGCACGGGTCAGGGACAGACAATGGGAGAGACTTCTATCTGTAGCAGGCCTTTCTTGAAGACCGCATAGCACCAAGTCTTCATCTAACCTTGCCCTGGGAGGTCTCCATGGGTGAGTGCCAGTTGGGCAGGACTGGGGCAGAAAGTCAGTCAGGAGGAATGGGAGAAAGATCAGCCAGGCATGGCTGGTGGCAGCTGAGTGGGAAGAAGGAACAGCCATTTTAGGTATAAATCAAATATATATTTGATATAAAGTACATTGGTGATAAAGCAGATGATGTTACATTTTGTATTTCCTTCCTCAGGACGGGTTGACCGTGAGTGGGTACCTCTGGAGGGTCCCGTTCCAATCTACTTCTGAACCACGATACGCCAGAAGTTCTTTCCGGACGATGTCTATCTTCAGAGAGGGTAACAGACAGGGACTGGGCACGACTAGATGAGTGACAGAGAGGAACGAGGAAGACGACGGAGAGGCCGTACTTAGGAAGGTGGTGTAGGTCACAGTCCTGGGAAGGTCCAGTCGAAAGGACTCGTGGGTCGGGCTCCATGGTGGGGAGGGACTTTCCCCAGGGACTACCCGAGA
>BLSH010368312.1:225715-262689 GCA_018402905.1 Glandirana rugosa | reverse complement strand
GATAGGTGGGGTCAGTTTGCAGCCAGTGAGATAGGTGGGGGCAGTTTGCAGCCAGTGACACAGGTGGGGGCAGTTATGCAGCCAGTGACACAGGTGGGGGCAGTTTGCAGCCACTGACACAGGTGGGGGCAGTTTGCAGCCAGTGACACAGGTGGGGCAGTTTGCAGCCAGTGAGATAGGTGGGGGCAGTTTGCAGCCAGTGAGATAGGTGGGGTACATTACAGAGTCGTCGTCCCCCCCTGCACTTACCCCATCCAGCAGGCAGGATTATTGCAGAGATTCGGCATGCGAGAGCGCGCTGGGTCTGCAGAGTTCGGCACACGGAGAGCGGCTGTCCCCCCCTCGTCGTCCCCGGGCGGTCATGGTCTCTGTGGGAGCGGAGGTCACCTCCGCTCCCACAGTGACCCGCCCCCAGCCCCGCATCCAATCACCCTGAGCGGAGGCTCAGGGCAGCCAATCAGCCTATGCATGGCCGCAGGAACAAGCGCACATGCATAGGCTTGAATGGCCGACCAATAGGCTCACTTACTTGGCTGTCATGTGACAGCCAAGGAGCCGAAAAGAAAAAAAAAAAAAGAAAGTCAATGTACCGGCGCCACCTGTAGGTGGGCGGGGTTGACTTTTTTTTTTTTCGTCTTTTGCCGGCGGGGAGGCGGCGCCCCAGCGCCCCTCCCACACCAGCCGCCGCTGGCTGTTGACTTTTACCCGGGTGCAACTCCGCTTTAAGTCCAAAATTCACCTGACAATTGCTGGTCAATGACTGGTTATTTTGGTGACCCGGTACGGCCGAACCATAGGTACTAGAGGTCCCAAACTTGGACCAGTTGTGGTCCAGGGGGCCCTCTCTATGTGACCCAAGTTTGTTATTTTTATCGCCTATGGTTCGGGAGAACGGTGTCCCCATATTGGGTGCCCCCCCATAGACTCCAATGTTAAGTCTGAAATTCACCCAACAATTGCTGGTCAATGACAGGTCAATTTGGGGATCCAGCATGGCCGAACCATAGGTGCTGGAGGTCCCACGCTTGGACCAGTTGTTGTCCAGGGGGCCCTCTCCATGTGACCCAAGTTTGGTATTTTTATTGCCTATGGTTCGGGAGAACGGTGCCCCCTCCCATAGACTCCAATGTTAAAGACTGCCAAAGTCTTTGTTGTAAGGGCCCCTTGAGGCACTGGGACCCCTTACAACAGTACTGCCTGTACCCCCTTGATGGCAGCACTGTAGGGCACTGGTGGTGGCACTGGTAGGTGACACTGATCGGCAGCACTGACAGGTGGCACTGATGATGAGGCAATGATGAACACTGGTTAGCAGCACTGATGGGCATTGATAGGTGGCACTGGTGGGCATTGATAGGTGGCACTGGTCCGCACTGATAGGTGGCACTGGTAGGCAGCACCGATGTGCACCTGTAGGTGGCACTGGTGGGCACTGGAGGGCACTGCATAGCAGCAGGGCCTCTCCGTGTGTGGGACCTATGTCTCTGTGTATTTTGCCGGTGATAGACTTTCTCTTCCCCTCTCACACTGCCAGCGTGAGGGGAAAAAAAAATCAGAATACCAATCTCTTGCTTATATCACATGATCAGCTGTCATAGGCTGACAGAGTCTCATTGACTGGGTGATCACAGAGTGCTCTGTGCATGGGATGACGTCTATTGACGGTGTCCCGGGAATTCAGGTCCACGCTGTAGCCATCATTTGGCTATGGCGTGGATCTGAAGTGGTTGTAAACTCAAAAAAAACCCAGCAAAACAAAAGCATAATGAGCTAGCATGTGCGTGGGAGCTGCCAGTCACAGCACGGGCCCTGAAGAAAGGGCACGAGCGGGCAGTTTCTTCAGTGCGCATGTGCCAATGACGTTGACGCAAGCGTATACAGTGAATATCTCCTAAACTGTGCAAGTTTAGGAGATATTCACGGTAACTACAGGTAAGCCTTATTATAGGCTTACCTGTAGGTACAAGTGGTGTAACAAAGGTTACAACCATTTTAATGACATCCCAGTCTTAGTCTGTAGGGTTCAATTTTGAGTGGGCCCACTCTTTGCAGCTATAACAGCTTCAACTCTTCTGGGAAGGCTGTCCACAAGGTTTAGGAATGTGTCTATGGAAATGTTTGACCATTCTTCCAGAAGTATTTGTGAGGTCAGGCACTGATGTTGGACAAGAAGGCCTGGCTCACAGTCCAAAATTTAGGGTTGTCCCCAAATAAGTAATTTGAGGGGAAATCTTCCAACAAGGACACTAGTTCTGGTGACGTGGGGGTCCTCAGGGAATTTCCTTAATTTGCAGTTTGGCTACTGGACAGGAAGTGAAGGGAAATCTCTACAATGGGACACAGATGGAGAAAAGAAAGCTGAAAGGGGTTATAATCCTCCTTTACGCTATCTAAAGTGAAAATAAAGTTTTGCCTATAATTCTACTTTAATGCTGGTTCCCATAGAGAGGTGTCAGAACATACAGTACATCACAGTTTGTTGTGTATGGGGCTGTGTAGTTGCAGTCCAGTCAGGGTGCCCATGCTGACCCGTATCCACAACCAAAAGCACCTACAATTGGCACATGAGCAACACAACTGGACCAAAGAGTAATGGAAGAAGGTGGCCTGGTCTGAAGAATTCAAGAATGGTTTGAGGAACATAACAACATGTTTGAGGTGTTGACTTGGCCTCCAAATTCTCCAGGTCTCAATCCAATGAAGCATCTGTGGGATGTGCTTGAAAATGAAAGTGGTATTAAAGGTTAGACCCTTTTTGAAAAAAATAACAAACATGTTATACTTACCTGTTTTGTGCAATGGTTTTTCAAAGAGCAGCCTAGATACTCTTCTTCTGGGGTCCCCCACTGGTGCTCCTGGCTCCTTACCCCCAAGCCGCTGGCTATGAGGGCACTGATGCATACTCGCTCCGCAGCCCTGCTCTATGCGTCCATTAGACACATAGAGCTGCGGCTCAGCCCCGCTCTCTCTCCTCTGGCTTTGATTGACAGCAATGGGGGCCAAAGGCCTCCACTTGCTCTCTCATGTGCCTCTGTTCCAGGATCTCTTCACTCCTCCTGGATGCACCCTAACCCCAGCCCAGGGTCACCCCCCCCCCCAGACTGGGGAGCTCCCTGTGGGCCCGACAGCCTCCCCACTCTCTCACTCCAGCTATTCCACCCAACAACTTCCCCCCCAGCTGGGTTGACCCCAGGTATTTAAGGAGGCCTGTCCCCCAGTGGCGTAGCGTGGGGGGTGCAAAGGGGGCCGTGGCCCCGGGTGCAACATTTAGGGGGGTGAAATTCCGTGCCAGTGTGTGTCACTACTGGCTTCCTCCTCATTTTTTCATTTCCTGTGTCCCCGTGCTCTGGCCGCCATGTTCAGTCTCCGATGCCCTGTAATTGGGTGAATGGGGTCATGTGCGGCGGCGGAGCTGGCCTGTCCACGATCACGGTTGCTCCTGGAGTCCCGCCTTCACACATGATCCCATTCGCTCAATCACAGGACGCCGGAGACTGAACATGACGGCCAGAGCGCGGTGACACAGGAAATGGAAATTGTGAGCCGCCGATGTCTTCTTCTCCTCTTCCTCCTCTCATCTGGACCGATGGAGGACAAATAAAGAAGGTAAGAGTCAGACTCCCTCGTGAGAGTAGAGTCATGTTGCTGGCCCCTGGGGGATGGACACAGCCTGGGGAGAGGGAGCAGCCAGCCAGAGAGAGAGTAGAAGAGCAGCTAGAGAGTCACGCTGTGTAGTGGTCAGTGTAGGAATACTGTAGGTAGTGGGCAGTGTAGTGGACAGTGCAGTGTAGTGGACAGTGCAGTGTAGTGGGCAGTGTAGTGGACAGTGCAGTGTAGTGGGCAGTGCAGTGTAGTGGGCAGTGTAGTGGACAGTGCAGTGTAGTGGGCAATGTAGTGGGCAGTGCAGTGTAGTGGACAGTGCAGTGTAGTGGGCAGTGTAGTGGACAGTGCAGTGTAGTGGACAGTGTAGTGGACAGTGCAGTGTAGTGGGCAGTGTAGTGGACAGTGTAGTGGACAGTGTATTGGACAGTGCAGTGTTGTGGGCAGTGCAGTATAGTGGACAGTGTAGTGGACAGTGCAGTGTAATGGACAGTGTGGTGGACAGTGCAGTGTAGTGGGCAGTGTAGTGGACAGTGTAGTGGACAGTGCAGTATAGTGGACAGTGTAGTGGACAGTGCAGTGTAGTGGGCAGTGTAGTGGACAGTGAAGTATAGTGGACAGTGTAGTGGACAGTGCAGTGTAGTGGGCAGTGTAGTGGACAGTGCAGTGGACAGTGCAGTGTTGTGGACAGTGTAGTGTAGAGGAGTGGAGTGGACAGTGGAGTGTAGTGGAGTGGACAGTGTAGTGTAGTGGATAGTGGAGTGGAGTGGACAGTGGAGTGGGCAGTGTAGTGTAGTGGACAGTGTAGTGTAGTGGAGTGGTCAGTGGAGAGGACCGTGTAGTGGACAGTTCAGTGTTGTGGACAGTGTAGTGCAGTGTAGTGTGTAGTGGACAGTGGAGTGGAGTGGAGTGTAGTGGACAGTGCAGTGTAGTAGAGTGGACAGTGTAGTGTAGTGGACAGTGTAGTGGACAGTGCAGTGTAGTGGACAGTGGAGTGGTCAGTGGAGTGGACAGTGTAGTGGACAGTGCAGTGTTGTGGACAGTGTAGTGCAGTGTAGTGTGTAGTGGACAGTGGAGTGGAGTGTAGTGTAGTGGACAGTGCAGTGTAGTAGAGTGGACATTGTAGTGTAGTGGACAGTGTAGTGGACAGTGCAGTGTAGTGTAGTGGACAGTGTAGTGTAGTGGACAGTGCAGTGTAGTGGATAGTGCAGTGCAGTGTAGTGGACAGTGCAGCCAGTGGAAAGTGCAGTGTAGTGTAGTGGACAGTGCAGTGTAGTGGACAGTGGAGTGGAGTGGACAGTGCAGTGTTGTGGACAGTGTAGTGGACAGTGTAGTGCAGTGTAGTGGACAGTGTAGTGCAGTGGACAGTGTAGTGGACAGTGGAGTGCAGTGTAGTGGACAGTGTAGTCAGTGTAGTCAGTGCAGTGTAGTGGACAGTGTAGTGTAATGGACAGTGCAGTCAGTGTAGTGGACAGTGCAGTGTAGTGGACAGTGCAGTCAGTGCAGTGTAGCGGAGAGTGGAGTGGGCAGTGCAGTGTAGTGGACAGTGCAGTCAGTGTAGTGTAGTGGACAGTGCAGTCAGTGTAGTGTAGTGGTCAGTATAGGAATCATGTAGGTCAGTGTAGAGGTTAGTGTAGTGGTCGCATTGGAATCAGGTAGGTCAGTCTAAGGGTCAGGGTAGTGGACAGGGAGGTCAGTGTAGTGGCCAGTGTAGGAATCAGGCTGGTCAGGACTATTGTAGGAAGGGACTTGGGGAGTGCTAAAAGTCTGCAGGTTAGGGGTCGCAAATTACTTGCCTTGCCCCGGGTGCTGACAACCCACGCTACGCCACTGCTGCCCCCTGCCAATCCAAGTTGGGGATTGGTCAGGGTTCCTTAAGATACCACAGGCAGCTCCACCTCTCTTCTACTCCTCTCGTTCTAGCACTTCCTAGAAGAAAGAGGGTGGTGGCCAAGAAGTGACACTGCCTGTGAGTCACCAGTTGCTACCCTGAGCCACTCCCAGCCCAGAATCAAAACAAACAGGCCTAGCAGTCAGCTAGGCCTGCCTAAATTTACCTATACTGCCAGAGAAAAACCTCACTCTTGCACCTCGATAACTAGAGGGTGCTACATACCCATACCTCCCAACATTTTGAGATGGGAATGAGGGACACCTACGAGCAAACATATGTAGGCATAGGACACGCCCCCTGCCACACCCCCTTAAAGGAGAATTAACCACAATAAAAGGTTAATTAAATCCACAAGGGGTTTTTTTTACCACTAGTATTCTTTTATATTGGCTTTTAACATTTACAAATGCAGCAATTTAGAATTTGGATGAAAGGTTTAGCACTGGGAAACCCTTTTCGAAAGATAAAAAGTGCATTTTATATACAACTATATAGATCAGACCAAAATGAGGGACAAATGAGGAGGAATGAAGGACAGAGGGACATTGCTCCAAATCAGGGACAGTCCCTCAAAATCAGAGACAGTTGGGAGCTATGCATACCTAAGAATTTTGTCAACTGTAAAACCTCTGGTGTAATCTGTTTATTTGTGATTGTGGATCTTTTTTATGTATGAAAGAATAAAAGAGAATTCTGGCGTGGGATATATTATTATTTCCATGACATACAGTACAAACTGGCAATCTCAACTCCCCCCTGGGTAGACATTCTGCATTTGATCATGGCTATCAATCTATGAAGTTTGAGTAGATTGCCTTAGACAGGGTACACCAAACCCCCATGGAGGTGACTGCAATAAAAAGATACTTCAAACCTTTTTTTGTAGCCTGCCACTTTATTTAAATGGATTCTATTTATGATACTTTTTGTACACATTTATAACGTAGTCATGGTCAGTAGTGGGGTTCAGAGACCAGTAGCTATTGTAGCAGAGAGGCTCCCACTGATCAGCTGGATAAGGGCAACCTGGTGAATGAGATGGGCTCACCCGAAGTGTTGGGTCTAAGCACTAACTCATTTACCAGAGCTCCTGATGGCGGAGATGGGCATTGCTGCGTGTTAGTACCAGGTTGTAGTCCTCAGGATCGCCCCACCAGGAGGTGAGCAAGTTGGGGTCCAGTAACAGATATAGCAACTAGAGATCAAGCAAACGCATAGTCAGTGCAGGGCCGGAACTGGGGGGGGGGGGGGGGGCGGTGCCTGCTCTGGGTGATGCATTTAGGGGGCACCACCAGGGGTGCTGCCCCACCGCACTGCTCTTTAAGGCTGTCCTTATCAAGTGTAATGGACGCCCAATGAAGTGTAATGGACAGTCCTGCCCAGTGCCCAAACAGCCTATGTCTTTTTTGCGTGAGGCATCCCAGAGAAGGGGAGGCTTCAATGAAAGCTCTTGGCTGGAGGGCTGCAGAGAAGGCCCTGGGCTGAGGGTGCAGTGGAGGCCCTGGTCTGATGGGGGGTGCAGAGGAGGCCCTGGACTGGGGGGGGCAGTAGAGGCCTTGGACTGGGGAGTATGGAGGAGGCCCTGGGCTTGGGGGGTGCAGAGGAGGCCCTAACCTGGGGGGGCGCAGAGGAGACCCTGGACTTAGGGGATGCAGAGGAGGTCCTGGACTGGGGGGGGGGTGCATAGGAGGCCCTGGACTGGGAGGGTGCAGAGGAGGCCCTGGACTGGGGAAGTGCAGAGGAGGTGCTGGAGTGGGGGGGGGGGTGCAGAGGAGGTGCTGGAGTGGGGGGGTGAAGAGGAGGTGCTGGAGTGGGGGGGTGCAGAGGAGGCCCTGGACTAGGAGGGGAGTACACAGGAGGCACTGGACTGGGGGGTGCAGAGGAGGCCAGTGACTGACAGCCACCAGCTCTCTGCTCACTAAGGACTGAGTGATCGGCTGTTTGATTACTCGGGTCTCAGCCTTAGAGCCCGCGGGGGACAGATGCAGCATGTACCTAGGTAAGTATGATTCACAAGATGCATGTGATGTATTGGTTGGTGTACTATGCACCAAAAGTTATTGTACTCTTCTTCTCAATAAAAAGTATTCTTGAAAAAGATAAGTATGATTCATAAATAAAAATCCCCTACTTCTCTTTTAATTAACCAACATCTCCTCTTTCCTGCTATCCGGTCCACATGACAGCTAGGCCTCATTCACATGGAGCATATGTGTCCATGCCCAGTGTGATGGCTGTGTACCGCATGGGGAAACTTGGTATTCTGTGCATCCCTGCCCAGGCAGTCCAGTCAAAGTTAATTGGGACGCAGAAGTTGCATGACCATAGTCGAATTTCAAAATTTGAAATTAAGGTAAAAAACCTTCTGTGTGCAGTAGACCCCCCGTCCAACCTAATTTGTACCTGAGCCCCATCTCAATCCAGCTATGTACACGAGAGCCTTGGCTGTCTGGGGACTCACACTGCTGATTGCCTTTGGGCAGCAGCGGTAGCCATTGGCTCACACTGCTGTCAATCACAGCCAGTGAGTCAATCTGAAGACGGAGGGAGCAGAGTCAAGCCATGGCCCCGTATGTGCATGAACACACAGAGCCGTGGCTCAGGAGCGTGCCTGCTTGAGTGCCCCCATAGCAAGCTTCTTGCTGTGGGGGCACCCAGAAAGAGGGAGGGGCCAGGGGTGCAGACAAGGGACCCAAGAAGTGGAGGATCCAATCTGCTTTGTGCAAAACCACTACACAGAGCAGGTATAACATGTTTATTATTTAGAAAAAAACAAACAAAAAACAAGACTTTAATATCACTTTAAGGTTAGCTGTGTGTAGTAAAGGATATGCAATAGAATAATTTTATATTATTAAAATGAGTGTACTGAGGTTTGTACTGTCTGCTACATATTCACTTTTGGCACAGTCATTAAAGCATACAGCCCTTTAAGCCCTCCCACTGTTGATGCAATCTGACCACACCCACAGATTTGACGTGTAACCACTATATTGCCACATACAATTTTTCTTGGGCGGGGAAGGGTGCAAAAAATGTCCAGCCCCGGGTGCCAGATGTGCTAGTTATGTCACTGAGTCAGTAAACTAGTCAAAGGTCGGTAACAAGTGGTTGCAGGTTGGGATCAAGCAGAAGTATAGTTGAGGAACAAGCCAAGTCGGTAACCAGTGGTAGTGGAGATAAGGATAGCTACAGGTACACAAAGGAGCAATATATCAGCTGGAGAAGCACAATAATCTGGCAAACAGGAAGTGGAAAGGCATGGCTTAAATAGGAAGTTAATGGGAGGAGCAAAGAGTTCAAGGTTCACCGGAAACAAGGCACAAGGCAAGATTATCCAAGGAATCAGGGAGAATACTGTCTAGCATCTCAAGTGGCTCAGCAAGAAGAGCTCCAGCTGGATGCAGCAGAGGTTGTGGGTTCAGATCCCAGTCCTGACAATTAGTATTGTTGAATATATTATTGTGTTTATATAATGTATATGGTTTTCATTAAGAAGATTGAATACTGAACTATATTACTGCTTTGACCAGGAGGTGCGTGCAACTGTAGTCTGCATTTGGGCATGTTGTCTTCCAGGCATGCCCAGCCCCAATTTTCCATCTTGGGGGTTTGCTTAGGAGCTCCTCATGATCAAAGTTGGTAGTCTGTTTGGTGATCCTCCCTTCCTCTTCCCTCTTTCTGTAATTGCTTTGCATGTTTTTTTTGTTTTGTTTAGCTTGGTTTGTTTGGTTTTGGTTTGTTTTCTTTTGTCCTGTATTGTTTTGATTTGTTTGGTTCTGTTTTGCCTGGTTATGTTTTGATTGGTTTTGTTTTATTTTATTCAGCTTTTAATTTTTGGACGGAGTTGGCTGGGTCACAATCCGGTCCTGGGTCCCTACGTGCCCGCCGTCTCTGCACACATATGTGGACGTCTGTCTGGGTGGTGAGTCATCGCACATGTGATTGTGGAGCAGTGTGGCGTGAATGAGTCATGTTTGCTGAGGCTACTGGCAGCTAGGGATGGGCCGAACACCCCTCGGATACTGCGAACAGGCAAAAAGTTTGTGCGAACATGCAAAACCTATTAAAGTCTATGGGGCATGAACAAGAAAAATGAAAAGTGCTAATTTTAAAGTGCCAATTTTAACTCTAAGTTATTGCCATAAAAAGTGTATGGGGACAGGGGTTCTGCAAAAAAAGTATTTAAAACAGTCGTTTTTGTTCAGGAGCAGTGATTTTAATAATGCTTAAAGTGAAACAATAAGAATAAAATATTCCTTTATATTGTGCCTGGGGGGTCCCCTTAGTCTGCCTGTAAAGTGGCACATCTGTGTGATGTTTAGAACAGTGCCACAGCAAAATGACATTTCCAAAGGAAAAATGTAATTTAAACTTGCTCACGGCTGTAATGTATTGCTGGCTCCCGGCAATATAGATAAAAAATCAAGGAAAAAAACAGTGTAGGCCCCCCCCAGTCCATACCAGGTCCTCCTGGGTCTGGTATGAATTTTAAGGGGAACTCCACACCAAAATTTAAAAGAAAATTGATGTGGGGGTCCCCCCAAAATCTATACCAGACCCTTATCCAAGTATGCAGCCTGGCCGGGCAGCATGGGGGGGGGGGGTGAGCAAGCGCCACCCCTCCTGAACCATACCAGGCCTCAAAATGGGGGGGTGGGTGCTTTGCCTATGTGAATGGGTATCGGGTACATTGTACCCCTACCCATTCACCAAAAAAGTGTCAAAAAGTAAAAATGACAGGAGACAGTTTTGGACAATTCCTAAAAAAAATGTGTCCCACAATATACATCCATCGTCAATCACGGCGCCGATGAACCAAAAAAATAAATAAATGAAAAGCGCATCCACCTCTTTCAGAGGTGACTTGCCGAATGGGCTGTCTTTAGTTTGACAGCTCTTATATAGGCAAGGGCGGGACCACCCGGTGACATAAACAGGTGACCCTGCCCCCTCTGATGTCAAATGATGTCAGAAGGGGCGGAGTCACCCAGTTACGTCACTGGGTGGCCCCGCCCTTGCCTATATAAGAGCTGTCAAACCGAAGACAGCCCATTCGGCGAGTCACCTCTGAAAGAGGCGGATGCGTTTTTTTGTTTTTTTTTTTCAGTCCATCGCACCGTGATTGACGTTGGATGTACACCGCGGGGCACTTTTTTTAAAATAAAGGAATTGTCCAAAACTGTCTCCTTTTTTGACACTTTTTTGGTGAATGGGTAGGGGTACAATGTACAATTCACATAGGGGGGGCCAGTATCTGGGGGCCCCCTTGTTGAAGTGGTTGTAAAGTGTGACCCCCCCTAGCTCATTATGAAATACTTACCTTGGAACTAAGCTGTTGCAGCAGTCTCGACACACCGTTGTGACGGCGACATGCTGTTTCTGGGTCTGTGGCTCCGTCCAATCACAGCACAGGCTCCAGCGATGTGATTGGCGGAGCCACTCTGACGTCACTCCCCCGCATGCGCACGGGAGCCATCATTTAGGGCCCGTCAACAGAAGAAACGCACCCTGGGCTACCCCAGGTGCCGATTCTTCAGTGCGCATGTGCCAATGACGTCGGCACATGCAGATACAGGGAATATCTCCTAAACCGTACAGGTTTAGGAGATATTCCAGGGACCTACAGGTAAGCCTTATTGTAGGCTTACCTGTAGTTTAAAGTGGTTGTCAACCACTTTAAAGGGGGCTTCCAGATCCTGATAAGCCCCCGCCGGCAGACCCTGACAACCACCAGCCAAGGTTGTCGAGAAGAGGCTCTTGTCCCCATCAACATGGGGACAAGGTTCTTTAGGGGGGACCCCAAAGCACCCTCCCCATGTTGAGGGGATGTGGCCTGGTATGGTTCGGGGGGGTGCACGCTCGTCGTCCCCCCCCATCCTGACCTGCCAGGTTGCATGCTCGGATAAGGGTCTGGTATGGATTTTGGGGGGATGCCCACGCCATTTTTTTTTTTAAAAAATTGGCACAGGGTTCCCCTTAAAATCCATACCAAGCCTGAAGGGCCTGGTATGAATTTTGGGAGGGACTCCCACGCCATTTTTTTTAAAAAAAATTGGCGCAGGGTTCCCCTTAACCACTTTAATACACTGTGTTATATATACTACATACTGTATTATATATTCTTCACTGTATTATACATACTAGAATGACTGCACTATATACTTTGAACTGCATTATATATACTATACCAACTGCACGATATACTCTGAACTGCATTATATATACTATGCAGACTGCACTATATACTCTGAACTGATATATATATATACTATACGGACTGCACTATATACTCTGAACTACAATATATATACTATGCGGACTGTACTATATACTCTGAACCGATATATATATATACTATATGGACTGCACTATATACTCTGAACTGCAATATATATAGTATGTGGACTTCACTATATACTCTGAACTGCAATATATATATTATGGAGACTGTAATATATACTCTAAACTGCAATATATATACTATACGGACTGCGCTATATACTCTGAACTGTATTATATATACTACGGGGACTGGACTATATAAAATTGTAATTACATGCCCCAGGTGCAGAAAAAATGGACCTTGGGTGTTGGTGGTGCCAAAACACTGTAACCCCTCACAGTTACTCTTGTTGGGTGCAGGAATTGGCCCTGCTGTTACAAATTATTTTAAAAGTTGTAATTACATGCCACAGTCAAACAGATGAAGAAAAATTTGGCCTTGGGTGTTGGTGGTGCCTGAACACTGTAACCCCACACAGTTACTCTTGATGGGCGCAGGAACGGGCCCTGCTGTAAACAATTATTTAAAAGATTGAAATTACATGCCCCTGTTAAACAGGTGCAGAAAAATTGGGCCTTGGGTGTTGGTGGTACCTGAACACTATAACCCCTCACAGTTACTCTTGTTAAATGCAGGAATGGACCCTGCTGTTAAAAATTATTTTAAAATATTGAATTACATGCCCCAGTCAAACAGGTGCAGAAAAACTGGGCCTTGGGTGTTGGTGGTGCCTGAACACTGTAATTCCTCACAGTTACTCTTGTTGGGCGCAGGAACGGACCCTGCTGTAAACAATTATTTCAAAAATTGAAATGACATGTCCCGGTCAAACAGGTGCAGAAAAATTGCAGGTGTTGGTGGCAACCTAAACCAAAAATATTGTTGGAAACTAGCATCATCAAGATTCATGAATAGGATGGGCACTTAGGCAGCATAGGCAGTCTTCAAAGGATCCCAGATCCCTAGCAAATCCAATCATTTACATCAGCATCAGCAGCTTGGTAGCTGCTGATCCAGGACTGATTCATTTTTATAAATGTGAGTCTATCAACAGAATCTGAAAATAGGCGCACTCTTTGATCCGTTACAAACCCTCCAGCAGCACTGAATGTCTGTTCAGAAAGCATGCTGGATGCAGGACAGGCCAGTAGCTCGATTGCATATTGAGCAAATTCTGGCCAGTGGTCCATCCTCAAGACCCAGTAACCCAGTGGATGCTCTGTCGGAAAGGTCTCCAAGTCTGGCTCTTGTCCTTGGATATTCCTGCACCATATAATGGAGACGCTGGCAATGGTTCCTTAAACCTATCAGCCCTTGGCACTGAGGACTGAAAAATTGTTTAGAGGCATCAGTCAACTAGTCACCTTCTCCACCGCTCTTCCTCTGACTGAATGAAGCCTCAGAAACACGTTGTCCAGCACCAGGAAATGGTAACCTCCCAGGGTCTGGAAATGCGTTACACAAACTTTTCTTCAAGGCCTCCTGAAGATGTTTCATCCTTGGCTCCCTCTGCACAGGCAGGATGAGTTCTGCAACTTCACCCTTGTAACGTGGATCAAGAGGGGTTGCCAGCCAGTAATGATTACTCTCCTTGATACCACGAAACCTAGGGTCCTTTTGCAGGCTTTGCAGAATCAGGGAGCACATGCAGCGTAAGTTTGCAGAGGCAAGATATTCTGAGTCCTCTGGGTCACTGAGGATGACATTGTCAGGAACTACATCCTCCCAGCCACGTACAACTCCTTGGGTTTCTGGGGACTGGAAACCATCCATTGAAGACTGCTGCATGTTATCGTCTACATCCATGCTGACACAATCCTCCTCCTCTTCTTCCTGTGTTTGGCAGCCCTGCAGGAATGCTATCTTCATACAGGGGGCCTTGAGAGGAAAAGAAGTCCTCTGCCTCCCGCTGTTTTGCCTCAAGTGCCCTGTCCATAATTCCACGAAGCGTGTGCTCCAGCAGGAAGACTAGAGGGACAGTGTCACTGATGCATGCATTGTCTCTGTGCACCATCCTTGCGCCTTCTCAAATGGTGACAAGACAGTGCATGCATCCTTGATCAGTAGCCACTGGTGTGAGAAAAAGAAGCCAAGCTTCCCTGAGCCTGTTCTGGCGCCATAATCACACAGGTACTCATTGATGACCCTCTGCTGTGTGTGCAGCCGCTGCAGCATTGCCAATGTTGAGTTCCACCTGGTGGGCATGTCGCAAATGAGACGGTTGGTGGGCAGGTTAAATTCCCGTTAAATGTCATCCAGCCGAGCACTGGCATTGTATGACTGCCGGAAATGACGACAGACTTTCCTGGCCTGCCTCAGAATATCAGTCAAGCCTGGGTACCTGGTCAAGAAACATTGCACCACCAAATTCAGGACGTGTGCCAAGCATGGGACATGTGTCAAGTGTCCCTGTTGGAGGGCAGAGAGAAGGTTGGTGCCATTGTCACATAAAACCATTCCTGCCTCAAGCTGCCATGGTGTCAACCACCTCTGAGCCTGCCCCCGCAGAGCTGACAGAATCTCTGGCCCAGTGTGGCTCCTGTCCCCTAGACAGACCAACTGAAGCCCCACATGGCATCTTTTAACCTGACTGCTTGCGTAGCCCCTTGAACGCTTAGGGAGCACTGCTGGTTCAGAGGACAATTCTACAGAAGAGGTCACAGAGGAAGAAGAAGAGGAGGGGGTGGAACAGGCATGTGGCAGAATCACCACCAGATTTTTGGAGGAGTGGTGGTGGAACTAGCTCCAACACTGAACCCTGTCCTGCATCCTTCCCAGCTTCCAGCAGAGTATGCCGTGAAGGGAAGGTAACGTCCTTGACCATGCCTGCTGGACCATAAGTCAGTGGTAATATGAACCTTGCTGCTGACTGCCCTGTCCAACTAGGCCAAAAAATTGCCTTCCATATGATGGTAGAGGGCTGGGATGGCCTTACGTGAAAAGCAATTTCTATTTGGAACCTGCCACTGTGGTACAGCACATTCCACAGGGGGCTGAGTCTACCAGCTGAAAATGCAGCAGTTGTAGTGCTAGCAATTTGGCCAAACTATCATTTAGACGCTGAGCATGTGGATGGCTGGGACAATATTTTTTTTTATGGTTCAGCAACTGGGGTAGGGAAATTTGCCTGCTGAAATCAACTGGTGGTGTACTGCTGGCAGATTGGCTGCAAGTACTTGTGTCACCCATTGCTATACCTTCATTCCTCTCAGTGCAGGCTTTTCAGAGGACTGGAGGTATAGTAGGGGTTGAGATCACAGATAAGGAGTAAGGAGAAGTCCGCCTTGTTTTATGATGTGGGTCTTTCAGGTGCTGTTGCCAACGGAGTGCATGACAGGTCATCATATGTCTTGTCAAGCATGTGGTGCCCAAGCAGCTTCTGTACTGGCTGCATTTCAATCACTTCAGACATAGATTGCAAACTGAAATGGTGGGATCTACTGCACAAGTGTTGAAAAAAAGCCCACACCAATGAACTTTTGGAAGTCAGTGGGGAGTCAGCAGCGCCCTGCACCTGTGGAGCTCTGTGATGTGATGCAATAGGGTGACTGCCCTTAATCTGGCCCCTGGAGGACATCCTGCCTCGTTGGAGTTGTGCCTCCTCATCCTTCTCCTCACTTTCCTCCTCTCTTCTCTCAGGCACCCAAGTACAGTCAGTGACCTCATCATCCCCTCCCTCCTCGTCACTGGAGCAAACTTGGCAGTATGCTGCAGCTGGGGAACATGACTGATAGTTTATAGTCCTTCTGTGACACTCCTTCTCTCTAGGCTCATGTTACTCCCTTCCTCAACCTGGGAACCAACATCGGTGCCTTCAAATTGCTGTGAATCCTACATCAGCATGTAAATGACACTATGGTCGAATAATTCTGGTAACTCCTCCCTGCATGATGGTGGGGCTACAAAAGGAGTAACTGTGGACAAGGAGCCGGTGGAATAGGCCACTTTGGCAGCTGCGTTGGAAGGCAAACTAGTATGAGCCTGGGTGACAGAGGATGAGGACGGCTTAGTTACCCACTTCACCATCTCTTCTGGATGTTGTCGCTCAATAACACGACCAGCAGCAGAAAAAAAGGACAAGCGAGACCTGCCTGCAGAGGATGCACCATGTCCGCCACCACCACTTTTCACTGTAGACACAGAAGCTGCTTGCCCTCTTTAATGGCCTGTGAGCATTTGCCTCTCCTTGGTGGCCTTCCGGAAATGATGGGGATTTTTTTTTCTTTAACACCAACTGCACTATATTATATACTATACACCACTGAATGCACTGTATATATAGTCTACACTGAATGCAATATATATATATATATACAGTATCTTGAGTACACCCCTCACATTTTTGTAAATATCTTATTATATCTTTTCATGTGACAACACTGAAGAAATTACACTTTGCTACAATGTAAAGTAGTGAGTGTACAGTTTGTATAACAGTGCAAATTTGCTGTCCCCTCATAATAACTCAACACATTAATGTCTAAACCGCTGGCAACAAAAGTGAATACACCCATAAGTGAACATTTCCAAATTGGGCCCAAAGTGTCAATATTTTGTGTGGCCACCATTATTTTCCAGCACTGCCTTAACCTTCTTTGGCATGGAGTTCTCCAGAGCTTCACAGGTTGCCACTGGAGTCCTCTTCCACTCCTCCATGACGACATCACAGAGCTGGTGGATGTTAGAGACCTTGCGCTCCTCCACCTTCCATTTGAGGATGCCCCACAGATGTTCAATAGAGTTTTTGTTTGGAGACATGCTTGACCAGCCCATCACCTTTACCCTCAGCTTCATTAGCAAGGCAGGGGTCATCTTGGAGGTGTGTTTGGGGTCGTTATCATGTTGGAATACTGCCCTGTGGCCCAGTCTCTGAAGGGAGGGAATCATGCTCTGCTTCAGTATGTCACAGTACATATTGACATTCATGGTTCCCTCAATGAACTTTAGTTCCCCAGGGCCGGCAGCACTCATGCAGCCCCAGATCATGACACTCCCACCACCATGCTTGACTGTAGGCAAGACACACTTGTCTTTGTACTCCTCACCTAGTTGCCGCCACACATGCTTGACACCATCTGAACCAAATAAGTTTATCTTGGTCTCATTAGACCACAGGACATGGTTCCAGTAATCCATGTTCTTAGTCTGCTTGTCTTCGGCAAACTGTTTGCAGGCTTTCTTATGCATCATCTTTAGAAGAGGCACCCTTCTGGGACGACAACCATACAGACCAATTTGATGCAGTGTGCGGCGTATGGTCTGAGCCCTGACAGGCTGACCCCCCACCCCTTCAACCTCTGCAGCAATGTTGGCATCACTCATACATCTATTTCTCAAAGACAATCTCTGGATATGACGCTGAGCACTAATGAGTCACATGACAGTCACATTGGGCCCAATTTGACCATTTTTACTTAGGGTTGTACTCGTTTTTGTTGCCAGCGGTTTAGAAATGAATGGCTGTGTGTTGAGTTATTTTGAGGGGACACCAAATTTACACTGTTATACAAGCTGTACACTACTACTATATATTGTAGCAAAGTGTCATTCCTTTAGTGTTGTCTCATGAAAAGATATTGTAAAATATTTACAAAAATGTGAGGGGTGTACTCACTTTTGTGAGATACTGTATATATACTTATATACTAATATATATATATATATATATATATATATTAATACACTGCCTGCACTGACTGTATATATAGTCTAAACTGAATGCACTGTATATATAGTCTACACTGAATGCAGATTATATATATATATATATATATATATATATATATATATATATTACACTGTATACAGTATATATATTAATACACTGCCTGCACTGTCTGTATATATAGTCTACACTGAATGCACTGTATATATAGTCCACACTGAATGCAGAGTATATATATCTATATATATATATATTACACTGTATATATATATATTAATACACTGCCTGCATGCCACTAACTGTACTTTCAACAGTAAATGGCTTCAAATCAACAGTAAATGGCTTCAAATCAACAGTAAATGGCTTCAAACATGCTTGGGATAAACATAAATCCATAGTCAGACAACAAGGTAAGGTTAATGTAAAAAAAAAAATAAAAAAAAAAAATAAAAAAAATAAAAAGGGGCAGACTCGATGGACTACTCAGTCTTTTTCTGCCGTCACTTTTCTATGTTTCTATGTAACTAACCTGTCTAATTTAGCTCAAGTTCTCTCTATCTCCATCCACTCCAACACACTACATACAGCCGCTGTATAAGCAGCCTTATATACTGTGGGGCGTGGACTGAGCCATGAATGACTAAAGGCACCCTGCCTTTAGGCCAAATATGGCTTTCGCAGCAGAGCACGTTGTGATTGGCCAAAGCATGCAGGTCAGGTTCATGCAGGCCAATCATCAGACGTCAATGCACTGTGATCTCTGCATGTTCGAATCTGCCACGAACGCCCCATAATGTTCGCTATTCAGCGAACAGGCGAACAGCCAATGTTCAACATCTGGCCCATCCCTACTGGCAGCCGACCATGGCAGGGTGGATATTTTTTGGCAAGCAAAGCTTTACAGCCACAGCATTTGACATTTAACCCGCTGACAATCTCCTGCTGTGTACAATCATAGTGGGTGACGTCAGGGGCGCCCATGCCAGTACGTCACTGTGCCTGTATGGACCTCCCATCTGCAGTACATTGCAGGTGGACGGTTAATGGCTGTCTGTACCTTTGGCTTTAATAGACTTTTCCTAAAATAAATATGCAGATGAGAGGTTTTGACCTAACTTTGACAAAACGACAGCCAGAAAATATTCCAGAAAGGAATGCAATGGAATCACATTTATTTTTCTCACGATAAATTTCCATAAGGCATTAAATGCTGATCACATTCCCTGGTATACAAATGATATTTGGGGTATTTATGAATCGGCATATAAAATACAGTAATGCACAGAGAGCAATTAAAATGCTTAATTTTTAGATATAAGAATCGGTTAAAATCACTACAGTAAGTCCTTGTAGAATTTTTTTTTTTTTTTTATTATTTAAAATCTTTGTCTGCTGGGGAGATTTCCCTTATGTCCTAGCCTGGAAACAAAGCAGGAAGTGAGAGAATAAGAAGTAAGAAGAAAAATTCTCTGATCTGAGGGGAAATCATTGTAACATGAACGGGAGTTCCCACTGGAAGATTTCCCCTCAGCTCCCTATCTAATGACAACTGTAACATTTTGGATTTCCTATTACTTTCTGTCACATTGACAAAGGTCACCAAGACAAACAGATAGGCGTAATCTCCCCAGAGGGAACACAAGGAGCAGATAAAACCTGATTGTGGTTTTAATAGTTCCTCAAACTGGCCATACCATACCAGTAAAATGCTGTTTGAACTTCCATTCAAAATTCAGCAAAGCCCTTAAAATTTCATCCAGGCCTACTACTTGAATGGAATCCCAGGTATACTAAACAGGTTTCTTCACATTACAATATGTGATAATTTTTTAATCACATTCCGCCTAGGTTCACACTTGTGCGATGCGGGAACCAACGCGATTCCAGCGCCAGTTCCCGCATCGCATCTCTCCCGCAGGCAGTTCACACTGCCTTCTGCGAAGCGATGCGGGTGACAATAAAATGTAAACGACACCCCCAGACCGGTTCAAAGATTGCAGTGCGAACTGTGAGCTCACATAGGAATCATAGGTGAGAACACCCATGCGATCCGATTTCAGCGCAGGGGAAAAAAGTTCCCGGAAAACTGTATGGCTGAACTCGCATCGCACAGACATCGCATATGATGCGGTGCAGATGCGAATCACATGTGATGTCTGAGATCGTATATGTGTGAACCTAGGCTCAGGGTTAGACTTTAGCTCACTCACATGAGTACCAATAAAAATTTTCTACACTGCTCTTTTAAATTTTCTCGTCGTTGAAAATGATCTTTAATTAACCTCAATAACCATTAGAAAGAAAAAAATTCAAATAAAATTCTACTGGTGCATGGCCAGCTTTACTTTACTATTGTTGTGGACAGTACAGAGAATGTCTATTAATTCTATCAGAAACATTGTGCACTTGTAACATCCTGTGGATGAAAATTAAATCTCAAGCAGCTTTCTTACACAGCTTATCAGCTTTCTTAGCTATCATCTGTGAACTTTAAGGCAATGCCCCCATTGTTAATGGAAAAGAGGGAAAAGGAAGTACGAGACAGGAAGAGTATACTAAAAGGATCACCAGGTGAAAATGAAGGAAAAGGGGGAAACTAATGTAGCCACCACACCTGAGGACTAGCAATCTGTAATATATTAAATATTTGTTTTTTGGCTTCAATACCCTTGCTGAACTCTAGGTCATTAAAAGACACAAATAAATGCAGCTCTGTACTCACTAGTACATGATTAGGACTAGTTTACACTTGCTTCAAAACAGGGCTTCAGACACGCTTTGTTAAAGCTCTCTGAATGCCAGTCAAAGCTCCTGTCACTAAATAAAAGGGTTAACTTACAGTTCTGTTTACACCTTGCTTTTGCTTGGTGCCTCGGTGGGGCTTCGATGAGGCTTTGGTGGTGCTTCGATGAGGCTTTGGTGGGGCTTCGATGAGGCTTTGGTGGAGCTTCGATGAGGCTTTGGTGACGCCTCGATGAGGCTTTGGTGAGGCTTCGTGGGGCTTTGATGAGGCTTCGGTGGGGCTTCATTGGGGCTTCAAGTGAGCTTTGCTATAGACTTCTATGGAGGCTTTGAAGACGCTTTGAAGCACAACTAAAGCTACATGGGGTATAATTTTTGAAGCAAGGCAAAAGCAAGGTGTAAACAGGACTGTAAGCTAACCATTTTATTTAGTGACAGGAGCTTTGACTAGCGCTCTCAAAGGGTATCTGAAGCCTTGTTTTGAAGTAAGTGTAAACTAGCCTTTAATGTGTGTTAAAGCCGAAGCAAGTGTAAATGAGCCAAGTGTTACTAAACCCACAGCAGTAAAATCAGTCTGTATACGCAGTAAAGCATGCTTGTTACATTCACTGTGGAACCTAAGGGGTTAATTCTCCGCATTGTGTAAAAAGGCTGTTTCATCCTGTCTTGTCTGATCCTCCCCTTCTTCCACTGTCCCCGATCCATCTCCTGATAAGACAGAGCCTTTGGAGTCACTCTGCACCTGCTTAGTATGGTGTGTATTGCTAGAGAGTTTTTTTTTTGTTAGTGCATATGATCAGCACAAGGCCAATCAGCACTGTCCAGACAGAGGGTCAGGGGTCATGCAGCCTCATAGTACAGTCAGTAGAATGAAAACTCCTCCTACAAGCTTTAACCAGACACTGATAGGAGTCACAAGGCTGCTGTATACTGCTGATGAGAAAAGGTATTTTGCAGTTTATATGTATAAAAATTGCATTTCCATGTTCTGTGTACTGTGGGAGACCAGATATAGTGAATGCAGGGTCCTGGGTTTAGCAATACTTTAAATGTATTGTAAATACAAGCAGTGTGAGTACCTACAATTGACCTGGTATCAGTCTCTTGCAGTTCCTATACTGGCCTGGAGTGTCAGAGGAGGAAGCAGGAAAAGGAACCAGTCAGTTCATAAGCTGACAAGAAGTATGCTGATAGAAAGAGAAAACAGAGTGACAGATAGATGCGCTTATCACTACATGGCTTCTTCTTTTCACTGTCAATTCACAGGCTGGGGTGGGTCCAGGATAACTTGGGCCCAAAAGAGGCGGGTTGAATAATGCTGGTCATCAGACAGACTGAGAACATCTAGTGGAAGAAAAAAAAAGTACTGCAGACAAAATGTCTGAATTGAAGTTTTTTTATGTTTTAATGGGCTATTTATTTTTATCTTGTTATTTTTGGCTGGAGATCTATTTTAAGCTGCGGTGAATATGTAATTTCATGTTTTAAACTTTGATGAAGTAACCTTGCATTAATAACACATAACATTTTTTCTTCCTTAAATATGAATATCTAATAGTAATTTCTCCTCAGGTATTTCTAGAAAGTGAACCAATTAATATTTAATCAAAGTGCATTTCTCTGCAAAATATATAAAATGCCAAATATTAACAAACTGTAGTGCATACAGTAAGTGCACCTTGACATACACCGAAATCAGCTCAGTGATCTATTTTTCCAACCCCGGCAGAGGACTATACAGTGGCTGATGGAATGGATCCCTGAAATTGGGCTTCCTCATAGCAATTTATCCTTCTTTTGGATTATGTTGTTATTACTATAGTCTTTGTCCTAGTAGTTGAAAAAACCCCCAGCTGATTTACTATAGATGCAGCAGCAAACCACACGATTTTGGATACAAATGTGGTTCTTGGGCATTTTTAGGACATCACTGCGCTATGGTGTCTTCTGGCATATTTGCCAATTTGCAAAGTGAGCTAGTATCCCTGGAAAACAGGGACGCCAGGGTTGATTTACTAAAACTGGAGCGTGCAAAATCTGGTGCAGCTCTGCATAGAAGCCAATCAGCTTCCCGTTTTTCTTTTGCCAAAGTTGAATTGAACACGCTGAAGTTAGAAGCTGATTGGCTACCATGCACAGCTGCACCAGACTTTGCACTCTCCAGTTTTACTAAATCAACCCCCCATGTGTCAGCCATGGGCAGTGTATAAATAGAGAAGTAGCACTTACAACAATCACCAGTATTTCATTATATTTTTAAGGTTTCTGTGTGAGCTGAGGGAGCTAAATTTGTGGATTGCGCAAAACGAATCACCTTTACTAAATAAAATACAGTTTAATCTATTGTTTGCACATAGAAATATTGAGTTCTTCCTGTTTTGGTGAACTTGTTATTAAATTCTATGTACATGTGTGCGGCACCCCTACAGTTGCTGGAGCAGGTCAATTTAGTTTCAATATACAAACAGCTTGAAAGGGAAAAAAGGGGACTTTGGGGTTGATTTACTAAAGGCAAATGAACTGTGCACTTTGCAAAGTGCAGTTGCACACCGCAAGAGCAGTTGCACCCAGTGGCGACTGGGGAAATTTTTGGACGGGGGTGCGCCAGACCCCGCCCTTCCTTTTTGACCCCTCCCACTTCTTGTAAACCTACCCCTTATAGATTCCACCCATTGTGTCAGGACTCCTGTCAGTGGTGGCTGGTGCTGAAAATGTTTGGGTGTGCAATCAAATATACAAAACTGCAGATACAAAAAAATACGAACACATTTTACACTGTAGATCCACTAGTTGTGTATACTAAAGAGTGGCTTCACTCATTGGCCAATCTAGCTTAATTGTATATGGAACAAGCACCCCCTATTTCAGGTGGGGACTATATTACACCATCATACCCATGGGTGCCTTGAGGCTTTTTGGACCCTAGCACAGCCCGTGTCCCTGGGGATTATGGTTTATTTGAATTTCTTCTCATTGTATGTCTCAATTACAAAAGTCAACGGGACAAAAAGAGAAGGGGAATCTATCATGGTGGGGACACAGACAGCAAAAAAAAAAAAAACAACTGATATCATGTTGATAAAAGCAAGAACAGTTTGAGGGGAACCAGATCTGAATTTAGGAGCCATTGTAAAGCAAAACCAGCTCCATGTTTACAAAAGCAGAGAACTTTGGGAAAGGTGAAAGGTGGTTTAGTTGTTTATTTTTATCCACCCAGATGATAGTGATATCCCCTTGAATATACATATGATGTAGCACAACTTGTAAAAACAATATAGAATAAAAACATATTAAACCCAAAAAAGTCCACACAATTTCAACAAAGGTCCACAACATTTCCTGTGCTTCCAATCACCAGTGAAATTGATGTATCCACTTATCTTCACACTGCATATCACCCATGCACAGCACGCAAATCACCTCCCATGAACCGTATATGCTCACCTCCAGTATTTGACCCCAATTATAAATTACGGTCAATAGCGCTTTTGCCCCTTCAGGTGCTAACATTGGATAGCTCCCCAAGATGTTCCTCAGTCTCACCAATTGCAGGCATTCATTCATTGAAATGAGGAAGAACATCTTGAGGAGCCATCCAATGTATAGCTTATAAGCTATATATATAGTATAGCTATAATTGGGTAGTATAATATGTAGTGTGAAGAATCACATTTTCTATCACCTTTCCAGGGATCCAGGCCCAGGCAAGCAGGCAGTCACGATGCGCAGTCTAACTTGAGTCCTCCTCCTCTGAACCGCTCAGGCCGCGTTGGGGAAAGGAGCCGTCGCGTCACTTCTGGCTTCTCTCTGCATGGCCGAAAGTGATGCCAAGGCTCCTCCGAGATCAATCACTGTCGTCTAGTGGACGGCGGTGATTGATTGACACTACCAGGAGCAAATAGGTGGCTTGAGGTGCAGAGCAAAGCTCCTCAAGGCAGGAATAAACCCTGCCATTGAAGCGTGACGCCTGCAATCATGTGATTGCAACAACGTCACGCTTCCCACAGTGCACTATGTTAACTTAAACAAACTGTTTTTTTTTAAAGGGGACCTTTTTTTTTTCTTTTTTTGGGGGTTGCACCAGGTCTTAGCAAATTAGCAGAAGCTCTGCTGACATCCATCATCCAATCACGTGCAAGCAAAAATGTTGTTTTGTTATTTTCCTTGCATGTGATCCAGTGTATGCCTTTGAGAACCACATCCAAACAATTTAGTATCAAAATATCAAGTTTTCTATGCTACCTACTTGTTTAAAATTCCTTCTGAAATCTCAAAATCGTTCTATACCGAGATTGATATCTAAGGATTTTGTAGCACATCTGGGTGTACTAAGTATCAGACATGATGACGATGCCCCCTCCCCCTCCCCATTATCAGAGGGTTTAATAACAATCCCATCACGGGAAACCAAGGTACATACAGTGCCTTGAAAAAGTATTAATACCCCTTGAAATTTTCCAGTTTGTCATATTAGAACCAAAAAGGTAAATGTATTTTATTGGGATTTTATGTGATAGACCAACATAAAGTGGCTTATAATTGTGAAGTGGAAAGAAAGTGGTCAATGGTTTTCAAACATTTTTTTACAAATAAATATCTGAAAAGTGTGGCATTGTCAGGAACCCTGAATCAGACTGAGACAGAAGTGCAGCAAAATTCACACTTTTTAATACAATGGTAAAATAGTACAAACAGAATAAACGTGGTCGAAACATAGCCAGGGTTCGGTAACCAGAGCGGGTAGTCGGGACAAGCCAGTAAAACAGGAATCCAGAGATCAGCGTAGTCAGAAGCAGTAAATGAAAGCAGGGACCATAGGGAAGTCAGCCAGGTAAAAGTCTTTACCAGGAAAACACAGCAGAGAGTATCCGGATATGTTGACCAAGGAAAAGGCACAGGAGATCTGACCCAGGCAGTTTAAATAGCCAGCAAGGCTAACTGATGAGCAGGATATAATCATCAGGTGAGTCACTGTGGAATAATGAGTACTGGCAATTAACTGACAGCTGAGCAGCCTGAGCTCTGAGAAGGGAGGGCTGAGCCCAGCCCTGACAGGCGAGCATTTGTATTCAGCCCCCTATACTCTGATACCCCTAACTAAAATCTAGTGGAACCAATTGCCTCCAGAAGTCACCTAATTAGTAAATATAGTCTGCCTGTGTGTAATTTAATCTTACTATAAATACAGCTGTTCTGTGACACCCTCAGAGGTTTGTTAGAGAACATTAGTGAACAAATAGCATCATGAAGGCCAAGGAACACACCAGACAGGTCAGGGATAAAGTTGTGGAGAAGTTTAAAGTAGGGTTAGGTTATAAAGAAAATATCCCAAGCTTTGAACATCTCATGAAGCACTGTTCAATCAATCATCCATAAATGGTAAGAGTATGGCACAACTGCAAACCTACCAAGACATGGCCGTCCACCTGATGTGACAGGCGGGCAAGGAGAGCATCAATCAGAAAAGCAGCCTAGAGGCTCATGGTAACTCTGGAGGAGCTGCAGAGATCCACAGCTCAGATGGGAGAATCTGTCCACAGGACAACTATTAGTTGTGCATTCCACAAATCTGACCTTTATGGAAGAGTGACAAGAAGAAAGCCATTGTTGAAAGAAAACCATAAGAAGTCCCATTTGCAGTTTGCAAGAAGCCATGTGCTTTAGTCAGATGAGGCCAAAATTGAACTTTTTAAAACGCTATGTGTTGTGGAACACTAACACTGCACATCACCCTGAACACAGCACCCCCATCATGAAACATGGTGGCAGTAGCATCATGTTGTGAGGTTGCTTTTCCTCAGTAGGGACAGGGAAGCCCGTCAGAGCTGATGGGAAGAATACAGGCCAATCTTAGAAGAAAACTTCCAGTTAGAGTCAGCAAAATACTTGAGACTGGGGCAGAGGTTCACCTTCCAGCAGGACAACGACCCTAAACATACAGCCAGAGCTACAATAAAATGGTTTACATCAAGGCACATTCATGTGTTAGAATGGTCCAGTCAAAATCTGGACCTAAATCCAAGTAAGAATCTGTGGCAAGACTTGAAATTTGCTGTTCAGGCTGGGTTCACACCTATGCGAATTGGATGCGGCTTAAACCGCATCCAATTCGCAGGACACTTGAAAACACATTGTTTTCAATGTGTCCGGTTCACATATGTGCGGTGCATTCGCACACGTTTTTTGTGCAATGCGGCGCGAATTCCTAGCCCGTTGAGTCCAGTGGGAGCGCATCTAACACGGAGATGCACTCCGCACTGAACGGGGATATTTTCCCCTGCTCGCGGCTCCTCCCCCATCTCTCCCCCCGCAGCTGCTGCGCTGTGGGAACGGACAGGAGCCGCCGAACGGCGGCTCCGCCCCTTTCCGGCAGCAGACAGGCTGGAATTCGCACCGGACTGGTGTGAATCCAGCCTGACAGATGCTCTCCGTCCAATCTGACAGAGCTTGAGCTATTTTGCTAAGAAGAATGGGCAAAAATTACACTCTCTAGATGTGCAAAGCTGGTAGAGACATCCCCAAAAAGACTTGCAGCTGTAATTGCAGGGAAAAGTGGTTCTACAAAGTATTGACTCAGGGAGGCTGAATACAAATGCACTCCACACTTTTCAGATATTTATTTGTATTGTAAAATTTTTAAAACCACTTATCATTTTCCTTCCACTTCACAATTATGTGCCACTTTGTGTTGGTCTATCACATAAATTGCCAATAAAATACATTTACATTTTTGGTTGTAAAATGACAAAATGTGGGAAATTTCAAGGGGTATGAATACTTTCTCAAGGCACTGTAGGGTCTGTTGTTCGGCATTTGTTGGAAAGGAAAACCTTACTATTAAATGCACAAGCTCTTAAACCACTTCAGCCCCGGCAGGATTTCCAGCTTTAGGACCGGAGCCCTTTTTGCGATTCGGCGCTGCGTCGCTTTAACTGACAATTGCGCGGTCGTGCGACGTTGTACCCAAACGAAATTTGCGTCCTTTTTCCCCACAAATAGAGCTTTCTTTTGGTGGTATTTGATCCCCTCTGCGTCATTTCTGATCGCCGCTATAAACAAAAGAAGAGCGACAATTTTGCAAAAAAAAAACAAATTTCTTACTTTTTGCTAAAATACAAATCCAAAAAAAAAATATAAAAAAACATTTTTTTCACAGTTTTTGGCCGATTTATATTTTTCCTCATATTTGCGATAAAAAAAATCGCAATCAGCGTTTATTGATTGGTTTGCGCAAAAGTGGTCGCGTTTACGGATGATGAGAATTCATTTTTGGGGTTTTTATTTTTTTTATTTTTTACTAGTAATGGCGGCGATCTGCGATTTTTAGCGGTACTGCGATATTTCAGCGGACATGTCGGACCATTTTGACACTTTTTTGGGACTATTGGCATTTATACAGCGATCAGTGCTATAAAAATGCACTGATTACTGTGTAAATGCCATTGGTAGTGAAGGGGTTAACCTGCAGGGGGCGCTCTAAGGGTTAAGTATGTTCCCTGGGCGTGTTCTAACTGTGGGGGGACTGCCCTAGCTGGGGAAGGGAAGTGGTCACAGCCTTCGTATACAGGAAGGCTGTGATCACAGCCCTTCCCCCTTCACAGAACGGAGGTCCGTGTTTACATACACGGACCTCCGTTCCTTCACTCCGGGGGGGGAAATCGCGGGTAGCCGGCGGCAATCGAAGCCGCCGCACCCGATCCCCGGCCCTCCCCGAACACAGTGAGCTCGCGGGCGCGCCTCCGGCGGCGCGCGCGCGCGCTCACTAGGCGCGATCACGCGGCCGCCGTCATATGGCGGCGATCCGCGTTACAGAGCCACTTTGCCGCCGTCAATTGCCGATTGGCGGTCGGCAAGTGGTTAAAGGGACACTACCAATGCATGGTTGGGCCCCAACGAACTGGCTAGGAGAAGATTTAGCATATGTGTACTACTGATTGCTGACTGTTGCTGCAGTAACCACTTATAGGTCCTCTCCTAAAGGGCCGTACACACGATCAGAAAATCGTAGGAAAAATACCGCTTTCTAATCGATTGTACGATAATCTGATTGTTAGTACACAACTTTCTAGAGCCAATCATGATAATTCATGCAAAATTATCCGACTGGGACAAGCACGAAAATTTTTCTCATTTGATACCAGATCGTACAATTTTTGCTTAATCAGTACATTTGTCATTCGAAAATACAATGCAAATACAAAACAATACATGACATCACTTCTGAATTTTTATTCTGTCGTAGGAACATTTTTGTAACTTTAGTAAGCTCTTTATTTTCGATATGAGACCAGCATGCAAAAAAAAGTCGATAATCTCATCATGTAAGTACCAGGCATTAGGCTGCCCTTTTGTAGCCTGTTAATTACATTGGTTAACTACTACCATATTACTCTTTCTTGTTGTTTGATTGTTGACTGCTTTTATAGTTTTTGATGACAAACCAATCCAGTACAACCTTTCCTTGCTGATTTATCACTTTACAGCCTTTTCTTACTTATACCTGTTGCCATACACAATGCCACTACTCAAACAGTTTGTTGTCATTTTCTGGTGTATACGTATTACTGTATTTGGGGCTATACATATACCTATATACACACAGGTGTCTGCATCTATATCCTCAGCCCAGCCAGATGTGTCAGAGAGTACAGAGCTGTTCACAGAGTGGTGTATAGGCAGATTGCCTACAGTTGCCCTTAGTCTGGGGAGAGAGAGGTAACTTGTGTGCTGCTGTTTCCAGGCTTTTTGGATCCAGCCTACCCACCGGAGATGCAAATATGGGGGAAGGCTGAGTTCAAGTTTCTTCTTTCAGGCCCCATTAACGGGGCATGCTGTGACTTCTGTGGAGAAGGACTGCTGCTCCTGCAGGCCGGTGGAGGCACCAGGAATCCAGAGATCAGCCAACACTGCAGGACGCCTAAATGGATTACTACGTTTCGCAGGTATGCCTGGGCAGCCAGCTAGAAATAGATCTGAAGTTATTCAAAGGGGTGCATGTTGGTTCTGGCCTATCAAAAGAACTTGGATCAGTAAAGTACATACGAGGTATGCAGTAAAGCAGGGGTAGGCAACCTTCGAGAGATGGGGATCTACTTGAACAACACTGATGAAGTCAAAGATCACGGGGCACAGTGCCCCACCCCCTAAAACACAGTAAGACCTTTTTTTTTTACTCTGAACAAAAATAAATATTACAGGAGAGTGCAGAGTTTAGGAGTGCGTTATGCAGAGAATGCAGGGTTCACCAGTGCATTACGCTCAGATTGCAGAGATTAGAGTGGGCTGCGCTCAGAATGCAGGGTTCAGGAGTGTGTTATGCTCCGAATGCAGGGTTCAGGAGTGCGTTGTGGTCAGAATGCAGGGTTCAGGAGTGCATTGCCGCCAGAATGCAGGGTTCAGGAGTGCATTGTGGTCAGAATGCAGCGATCAGGAGTGCGTTGCAGTCAGAATGCAGGGATCAGGAGTGTGTTGCAGTCAGAATGCAGGGATCAGGAGTGTGTTGCGGTCAGAATGCAAGGATCAGGAGTGTGTTGCGGTTAGAATGCAGGGTTCAGGAGTGTGTTGCGGTCAGAATGCAGGGATCAGGAGTGTGTTGCGGTCAGAATGCAGGGTTCAGGAGTGTGTTGCAGTCAGAATGCAGGGTTCAGGAGTGCGTTGCGGTCAGAATGCAGGGATCGGGGGGGAGGGGGGGACGATGTGAAGGGTGGTATAGGACACTGCTATGGGGGTGACCCTGCCCATAACAGTGTCCTCTGCCCCCTTCACATCACCCCCCCACAGTGGAGACCGGGAGGCAGCACAGTCCTGGACAGAGGGCGGAAAATAGCAGAGCCTTTTCATATTAGCAAACTGGTGACTGTTTGCTTAGGACCAACCTGTGTGCTAGCAACCAATCACCAGTGGTTTAACATAAAAAGTTAGTTGGGCCAGCTCCTCCTCCTGCCCTCCATCCCAAGCTTTGCTTCCTCCCTTTTCTTCGCTGTTCAATGATCAAAGCGTCGGAGGAGGATGGAGTTGGGAGGGAGAGAGAGATACCGGGACATAGATGCCGCAGTGGAGCTGCGGAGGAGGTTGGGAGGGGAGACAAGGACTGGCACATAGAAGGCGGGGGTCGGCGGCGCACAAACCTGTTCATGGTCTACCTGTCACCTGCAGGCGGTCAACAGGTGGACTGCGATCGACAGGTTGCCGAACCCAAAAGTAAAGCAAGTACCAAACGTCTACTTAGCAAGACAAGCAAGAGGAGTAATGCAGTTGCTATGGGTAATCAAGGACTAATGTAAGGTACATTGCAGCCAGTCATGATGCGTGGTACCTGGTATAGGTGAAGGGTCCTCCGGTGGTAAGGGGGTTGATATACTGGATCCCTCCCCAGCAGTTGGTTTCCAGTATCAACCGTAACCGAACCCGCGTTAAGGAGATCCATGCCCTAGTCACACAGTACAAGACTGAAGGAGTTAAGTGCATGCATGAGACCTGTGGACTTCATTCTGTTATTGGGAGTGAGGTAATAGAAGTATGCTGGACTGGTGGAGAGGGCATGGGCTCAGCAGCATCCCTCCTAAATGCAACGTACTGCAAGCAACAGTGTGTAGTGACATGGGAAAGCACTATTCAGAAGAACTCTGTAATTTTAATAATGTATACAGTTCCAAGGCTCATCTGTGAGTCAGGGAAATGCCTTAATGTTTGATTCTCACATGACCGCAGTCCCCACCTGGTCCCGTGCATTGATGAGCATGTGCACGGCGAAAGGTACCCCCACATGCAGGGCGAGAGGACCCGACACATCAAGTGGCTCCTTCGGGGTAAGCGCTACATAAGAGTAACAGAAATTTATGTTAATCATCCAGAACTCTTTTTCTTCCACATGATGGCAGTAGCAAGTATGCTTTAATTAGCTTCTGACTGACATTAGGCTGTTGCATTCTGGGAAATGTAGTCTCTGGAGGAAGATCTGAACCACAGCCATCACTGGGAAACCAACTACAATACCCAGTGATACCTGAGAGCTGGAAGGGTCTGATAAAAGCCTGGAAAGGAGCAGGGCAGTTGGGGAGTGTATCAACCGGAGAGAGGATGGGAGAAGAAGTGCTGTGCTGAGCCGTGTTGTGCTGAGCTTCGCTGGACACTGCTGTATCCTGAACCAGGTGGCTTGACTGGGCTGAGTCCGCTGCATCAACGGCTGCTCCAGTACCTACTTTGAAACGCCAGTCCGTGACCCAAGAAATGCAACACGTGGAAACGCATGTGAATCATATTTTTTGACTCGATATTGGGAACCTGTGTTACCTGTTCCACCTGTATTTAGGGTGGAACCTGTAACATGTTCCAGCTCCTGTCTCCTCCCCCCGATCCTCCCCTCCCTGTGACAGCAGATGGGGCAATCTTCTTCCTGCACTTGCTGTCACTTTTCAAAAATCCACACAGCTGCATCTTTCATTCACGGATTCCTGTGAATGAATAAACTATAAGTACCGTCTTTCACAGCAGATAAACTTGTAGTTTCAATGGGCTGCAGGGATATTGATGAGCGCTCTCCACTGACATGTCCTCCAGCTTACAAACAGAAAGCCTGTATAGAGGTAAGGGCTGAAAGCCAGAGGACATGTTTGCAGGAGCTCACATTGGACTCATGATTTAATGAGCATGGGTGCAATGCTTTCTAGGCTCCTGTAGGAACAATTAGAAAAGCACAATTTTTTCTGCAAAAGAATGTGCATTTATTATTTTTTTTCTAAAAAAGTGATCTTATCTTTTAAATATAGCTATTGGCTTATCTTGGTTGCTGTTAGTTTATTTCAAAACAAAGAATTAGGTAATAGGTTACAGTATACAGACAGTATTTTCATGATATCATTGAAATTCCCCTTTCCATGTGACACCGGGGAGATTTTTGTCACCTAATGGGGAAAACTGCATGTTGACTGATTTAGTTCAATGCTTTCAGTTTTCGAATATTCTCAAAGGTTAAAGTTACTACTGCTATATTATATTTAGTACATCTTAGATTGTAAGCTCTAACGAGCAGGGCCCTCTAATTTCTCCTGTATTGAATTGTATTGTAATTGTACTGTCTGCCCTAATATTGTAAAGTGCTGCACAAACTGTCGGCGCTATATAAATCCTGTATAATAATAATAATTTAGGATTTAGAGGGTATCTAGCCAAAATTAAAATTTCATTGTGGCCGTCTGTATTGGCTGTGTTCTCCAAACTTCTCCTGCCACTTCCTCCATGCTTCTGTAGTGATCCCAGGGGTTTTTGCGAATTCATAAACCAACAAGACTGTGGTGTGGTATAATAGAGTCTGAGATGACTATACGAGAATATGGTGTGCTGTTTACGGCGGTGGGTAGTATGTGCAGGAGAGGGGTGTGGAGTGTTTGGCAGTGGGTAGTATGCGCAGGAGAGGAGTGTGGTGTGTATGGTGGTGGGTATTATATGCAGGAGAGGAGTATGGAGTGTATGGTGGAGGAGTGCCGAGCGTATGGAGGTGGGTAGTATGTGCAGAAGAGGAGTGCGGAGTTTATGGAGGTAGGTAGAATCTGCAGGAGAGGAGTGCAGAGTGTATGGAGATGGCTAGTATGCACAGGTGAGGAGTGTGGAGTGTATGGAGGGTAGAATCTGCAGTAGAAGAGTGTGGAGTGTACGGCCGTGGGTAGTATGTGCAGGATGATGTCAGTAGTTCTTTATTTTTCTTTATTTTTTTTTTACAATTTAATTTGCAGTGCATTGTGTCAGTAGAGCAATTGACAGTGTCAGAATTTTTTTATATCTTATTTTTTTTCACGATTGGTGTCAGCTGGGTAGTTGGGATATTGTTTTTCACAGTGCTTCTGGGTAAGGGGGTGGGGTATGGGGCAGTGGACAGTGTCAGTAGGGCAGTGGACAGTGTCAGTAGAGTAGTGGATGGTGTCTGTAGTTTTCTTTTCATGTATTTATTTTTCCACAATTTAATTTGTGGACGGGGTCAGTAGGGCGGGGGGGGGGGGGTTATCAGTAATTTGTTCATTTTATATTCTTTTTTTTACAATTTTATTTTTCATAATTTATTTCACAATTAGATTTTATAACATTTATTGCAATTTTTTTTATCAGCCCCGTTGAGGGGCTTTGGTGAGATATCAGAGTTCTAAACAGACCCCTGACATCTTCCCTTTGAGATAGAGAAAGGGACTCCTCAGAGTTTCCCCAGTCCCTTTCTCAGCAGCCTCAGCATTAAAAATGAATGAACAGAAGACAGAAGCTCCTGTCCATTCATAAACTGAAGCAGAGTAAACAGAGCTTAGTATGCTCAGTTATCAAAGGACACAGGAGCGATCGGTAACGATCGCTTACTGTGTCTAATTCAGAAAATGAAGGGGCCAGACATATTTACCGGCCCCTTCCTCTGCTCTCCATCCTGACAGATCCCCCACAGCAGCTGGTGGGAGAGGAGAGGAGGGAAACCAGCTGCGGGGGGACGAGGAGGGGGGCAGAGAAGGAGCACACATGGGGTCGGAGGAGGAGGACACGGGGGGGGGGCGGAGGAGGAGCACACGGAGGGGGGGGGGGGTCCGGAGGAGGACACGGGTACCAGAGGAGGAGGACACGGGGAACAGTCAAGGATGATTGGTGCGGAGGGAGGGACAGTTGCAAGCACCGGTCTCCCCATGTTAGAAGAAGATTGTGCTGAGGACTTGTTTGCACTTTATTGTTGTTTCCTCACGCTCCCAGGCAGCTCTATTTGAACTTCCTGCTCCTGTCAGCAAGTGCTGTCCGTTCTACAGCGTTACCATTTTCCTGAGCGACCCTTTCTGAGCTACCTGTTACCTGTGACCCGGCCTGAACCCGCTTCTGCTTGAACTCTGCCTGCACCGACCCCGGCTTGCCTACAACCACTCTTCTGTCTGATCCCTGTGTACTTCAATCTACCTGCCTGTTAATGACCCTGCCTGCACCTGACCACCTGACTGCCTGCTCCTCCTGTACTGCTCAGCCCGCATGTTAACGACCCGGCCTGTCTCACTACTCTTCCATCTTGCACGACCTTCTGGATGACATCTTACCATCACCAGTGTCCTATCCAGCCCTCGTGCTCCCCTGTGCTCCAGCGCTCCCTGTCTGCTCTATCAGGGGTTCTGGAACCAGGGCCGTAAGAGAGGTTGCCTACTGCATAAGTCAGACTCCACCATCAGGTACGTGACAGCAACGGACAGCCAGTCCGAGTCTGCGCAGTGGCCCTCTCCTATGGAGGATCTGAGTATGCACCTAGCCGGGCTCACCCAGGCTGTGAGGGACTTACAAAGGGAATACAGCCGGCTGGAGAACCAAGTCCGAGAACTCACATTGCCTGTCAGCACCAGCCAGTTGGATGCTCACACCCTACTAACCATGCCTAGTGAACCCGAGATACCCCTGCCCGAGCGGTTCACGGGGGACCGCCTGAAGTTCCGGACTTTTCTCACTGCATGCGAACTGTACTTCTACCTGCAGCACCGCACCTTCTTGTCAGAAGCTACTAAGGTGGGACTGGTCATCTCGCTGCTAAGGGATGAACCACAAGCATGGGCTCACCGGCTGCTGGAACAGGGGCTCCTGAGACCACCAACCTCGTCCTTTCCTTTCAGTCCATGGCTCGGTTGTACGAAGACCCCCTCCAGGCTGCTACAGCTGAGGCTGCTCTCCACACACTCCAGCAAGGTCACCGAACGGCGGAAGATTATGTAGCAGAGTTCCGGCGCTGGAGCGCAGATACCTCCTGGAACGACGCTGCGCTCCGTCATCAGTACCGATTGGGGCTCACTGAACCGCTCAAAGACAAGCTGGCCCGTGTGGGAGCCCCCCCGACTTTGGAAGCTCTGATCAACCTGACCATCCAGGTCGACCGACGTCTGCAGGAGCATAGAGCCGAAGAAGCTGCAGGGGGTGTTTGCCCCGTCCGGACGGAGCCCGGACCTTCCCGGCCAGCTCTCTCCCCTGAGGAGAGACACAGACGTCTGACTTCCAACCTCTGCCTCTATTGTGGTGGCCCCAGACACCGTGTCAGGTCCTGTCCGGCTAAGCAGGGAAACAGGCTCCGCTATACCCCTGGAGAACTCTTATCTTTGGCCGATCCCCCCAATCATCTCATTCTGCCACTGCATATCCAGCTCCCTGGTGGGAACCTCCAGGTCCTGGCTATCCTGGATTCCGGGGCCTGTAGCTGCTTCATCGATCTGGCCTTTGCAGCTCAGCACCAGATCCCACTCAAGCCTAAGACCCGCTGGATGGCCATCTGCTTGGCGGATGGGTTCACCATAAAATCCGGAGCAGTCACCCATGAGACAGTTCCTCTTCTTGCCCGGACAGCTGGCGGACACATGGAACATCTGTCATTGGACGCCATAACGTCCCCTCTGTGCCCAGTCATTTTGGGTCTGCCATGGCTCCAGGCACACTGTCCTACCATTGACTGGCCCTCGGGAGAGGTCTAGTTTCTCTCCTCATACTGTCAGCAACACTGTTTGCCACCAGCTCCGGAATTCCCCTCTTCAGGGCTCTGTCTGGACTCTGATTCTGATAACGAAACCCGTCTCGCTGTTCCATCTGCCTACCATGAGTTTCTGGATGTGTTCAGCAAGAAAGGGGCAGATGTTCTCCCACCTCACAGGTCGTACGATTGCTACCGGGGGCAAAAGTACCCTTTGGCCGAATTTACCCGCTCTTTGAGTTGCAACTGACAGCCCTCAAGGCTTATCTGGATGATAACCTTCAGAAAGGGTTCATCCGGCCTTCCACTTCCCCTGCGGGAGCTGGAATATTCTTCATGGAGAGGAAAGGCCACACTCTCAGACCCTGTATAGACTATCGGGACCTTAACAAGATTACCATTAAGAACCGGTACCCCTTGCCACTGGTCCCTGAGTTATTTCAAAGACTAGGAATCGCTGCTGTGTTTACCAAACTTGATCTTCGGGGAGCCTATAACCTGATCCGCATCCGGGAAGGCAATGAGTGGAGGACTGCCTTCCGGACACGCTTTGGCCACTTTGAGTACTTAGTGATGCCCTTCAGGCTCTGCAATGCGCCAGCCACTTCCCAGCACCTAGTAAATGATGTGTTTCGTGACTACTTGGATCAGTTCGTCATCATTTACCTGGATGACATCCTCATCTTTTCAACTTCCCTAGAGGATCATCACAGGCATGTCAGGTGCGTCCTACAACGTCTACGGCAGCATGGACTCTTTGCTAAGGCTGAAAAGTGTGCCTTTGAGTGTACCCGAATCTCATTCCTCGGCTTCGACATCTCAGTCACTGGGGTAACCATGGATTCCCAGAAAGTTGCTGCAATTATAGATTGGCCAGCTCCCGTGGACAGGAAAGGGGTCCAATGGTTCATCGGGTTTGCCAACTTCTATAGGAAGTTTATTAGAGGATTCTCTGCGGTGATCGCACCCATCACCCAACCATGTGAGTTTCCGTGTGAAAAGTCGGAATCGTTTCTCAGGTACGACGGCATCTGCAACATCCTGCGTGGACTGTACGGACACTACTAGGAGATCCCTTCAACTTTTCTACTCCTACAGTAGGTCCATTTACTACTGCTTGACTAGGTTCATCAGTGCTTTGTGTAGTAAATGATCCACGACCCTTCACCGACCGCGTAACGTCTCGGACTTCCCGTAGTGATTCATGAGTTTCACCGGTTTCGCACAGGCCTTCCGTCAGGAGGTGAGTAACGGAAGGGCCTACGCCTAGTCCAATATCCGAGGGGCTTCTAGTTCAAACCATTTGTGTCGTCGCTAAGGATCAGAAACTTTA